>WAAB01018942.1:22893-56244 GCA_013389865.1 Piaya cayana
TGCGGCCCGCGCCCCGCGCCCGCCGTGCGTGTCGTTGCCATGGGAACCGCGGGCGCGGGCCCGGCGGTGGCGGGGGGGGGGCGGTCATGGGAGACCCGATGGCGGGGTCCGTCTGCCTGGAGGGGATGCGGGAGAGCTGGGCGGCGCGGGGGGAGGGCTTCGGGTTGGAAAGGGGGAGATGGAGGTTAGGCGTTAGGAAGAAATTCTTCACGATGAGAGTGGTGAGGCGCAGGTTGCCCAGGGAAGCTGTGGCTGCCCCATCCCTGGAGGTGTTCAAGGCCTGGTTGGATGGGGCCTTGGGCCGTCTGGACTCCTTAACGATGGCCCTGATCTGTAATGGTCCCTTCCAACCCAACCCATTCTGTGATACTATTAATTTAGTGCTGTTTAGTTGCATTTCACAGGCTTAGGGAATGGCCTGGGCAGCCTGATCAGTAGGAGGTGTCCCTACCCATCGCAGGAGGGCTGGAACTGGATGGGCTTTGTGGTCTCTTTCAACCCAAACCATTCTATGACTCTGAGATGCAGGGAGCTCCTCTTGGATGTGTGTGTTACATGGTGCACAGAAAATCACATTTGGCTGAAAGCTTGTAGGCTCCATTTCTCCTGATTTTGTTCTCATGTCTGTTTGACAGCAATTACTCCACTTCAAATTTTCACTTAGTGGAAAGCATATCAGTTGTGATTGGTTCATTGGTGATATTTACAGTTGTATCTAGTAACGCCCATTATGAGTTCACTCTTACTAAACCTGTATTTGTGTCCTAGCTGTTTTAGGTGTTTACTTGAGAAGATAGAATCAGGATTTAGGTGTCATCTGGATTCAGAATGTTCATGGCTTGAGCACAGGCTTTCTCCTCGGTGTACTTAGACTAGTTTTGAAATGGGAGATGGGATGGCGCAGTCAGCCTGGTGCTAGACCTGATGTAGTCAGCCATGCTTCTCATGCTGATTGACCCAGGATAAGTGCGGCGAGGTTGCTGCCGTCTCACTTCTGGAGATAGCTAGAGCTGATCCAGAGTTCTCTGACCTTCTACTTTCCAGTAGAGAGCCATGGAGGAACTCTTTATCTGTGCAAGTTAAAAGCTACCTGGGAAGTGGTGACAGCAGTGGGGGACAAGATCTGTGCATATTATTTGTGCCGTCCCCATTGACGCTGTCCTCTGCTGCTCCCCTGCCCCCTGCTAAAGCAGCCAGCAGTGCAGCAGGGATCACAGTCAAGCATGCAAACCACGTCACAAATTCCCTTTGCAACATTAATCATTAAAGCATTGTTTTTAATGAATTGGAAGGGTGACTAACAGTGTCCAAATGGTAGGACTTACTGATTCAGTTTACAGTGGAAAGATACCTTTGCCAGTTAAATGAGTAAGAGGTGAAGGCTTCAACAAAACATTATCATAATGGAAGTTAGGTCCCTGCTCTAGCAAATAGAGGTACTTCTAGGATAGAAAATTTGCAGTTGACAGTGGAATTAAAAAAATCTTAAGCTAATTGTATCAGAGATGGTGCCGTTCCACAGAAGCACATCCAATCTCTCAGGTTGCTTCTTAGTTTAACTATGAAGAGCATATATGTAAATCCCATAACATACACATTTCGGTGCCAGAGGATGGAGATTTTAAGAACTAAGAAAACCCATGTCCTTCAGAAATTAAATGCAAGATATTAGATTGCTTGAGAAGATTATTTTAAAAATTGGCAAGGTGGATGGAAATACACAGGTTAGAAAAGAAGAAATGTGAATTAATTAAAATTTCTGATTTGTGGAATCATGTTGATCATGTTTTAGTGTTTATTCACAGCTGATTTTTCTATGTATGCGGGATAATACAGACATATGACCTATGCAGAAGACCTTCCACTTAAGGTCCAAATATTGACTCAGTTGCTTGGAAAATAGGGAATGATCATCTGCCTTCCCTGTTCAGTGAGGAATGGCTGTATAACTGCTCCAAACAGACTAGTGCAGTGGAATTCTTCATTTAACTCTCTTGAATAATGTTGAAATAGCAGGAAGAGTGGGGAGCACAGAGAGCCAAACTGTGTCGCAGTAAAACAACGTAATGTATTAATGGTAATCGGGATGATTGAAAACACCAAAAGGCTCAGGCTCTTGATCTATCCCTGTATTTTCTAATTATCCATCTTTTAGTGAAAGATTGGTGCATTCCCCTTAGCATCCAGTTTTACTTCAGCAGAAAGGGTTGGGTTGTGTATTAATTAAAGAAACTTTGCCAGAATGTAGAGGCTCTAAGAGAAAGAACAGAAGAGGCAGTTGACCATGTAAAAATGCAGAGCAGGAGAAAGTGACCCAAGAAACTAAAGAAATAGCGTTTTTACTCCATAGTTTAGAAATAAACAGTGGCAGAGTCTGATCTGCTGTTTGTTCATTGTCGTAAACTATGTGAGAGAATAGAAGTTACCAGATTTTTTGGGTCAAATATGGTGCAGAAACATGTTTTTAGGTGAGTTTGAAAAGTGGAATTGGAATTTTAGGCTTATGATGAATTTGCTATTAAATGACAAGGGTTGTATCTACTGAGAAAGGCACCAGGATGGTGATTGATTCTGGGGGTCTTGAGAGATGATAAAGCTAGTCTTTCGTTGCCCACTGTGTTTGCTAGAAGATGCAGCAGGATGAAACACTGACTGAAAGTTTGGCATGATAACTGGTCTTAAGTTAGTTTTGTCTTTGTTTGCACTTCCTTGGTGGCGGGTGGGGGGGGCATTTCTCTTTGAGGGAAAAAATGGATTGCCTGTTCTTCCTTGCCTCTGCTCATCAATTACTGATAACTGTGCTACTGTTACTCATAATAATACCTCATTAACTTACTAGGAAGCTGCCCTTTGCATCTGCATCCTCACAAGCTTCTCAAAATACATTCCCTCCATTTTTTAGGTACTGTGGCTTTAAAATTTGTTCAAACATCTTTTAGCAGCAAGAGACTTGATTCTGTAATTATGTTTCCGGTGATTTTTTTCCCCTGTGTTAATCTGTATTCCTAATCACATCCTTTGCCTTCTTCTAATGATCCTTACTGTTGGTGTTAATCTACATGTCCAGGAAGTTCCTGTGGATTAGAGCTACAGAGGCAGTCTTTACACTAGTTATGTATGTGGAGAATAATATGGGAAAATGGTCTTTAATGCACCTTTTCTTTAAGACAAATGCTCATTTCAAAATGAAATTTATACTATTACAGAATTATTTCTTTGTGGAGTTCTGTTATACAGCACAGTTCACATAGCTCAATAGATCTGTCTCTTGAAACAAAAGAGGGGGGGGAAATGTATGTTGAGCTTTTTACATCCATTTTTCCCAGTCATTTTAGCACTCCTTATATGCCAGTTCTATAATGACTGTAGGGAGGAGTTATGGTCTGTATTTGTAGAGTTAGGTGTCAGGCATGCCAGAAGGGATGCTGAAACATGTTTGAATGACCACATGAGTAAGTCATGAGGTCTACTTTATCCATGTAATGTTTAATTTCTTTATGATAGGCTTCATGCATCCAGTTCTGATTTAGCTGGATTGAAACCAGTGACTGGTGTTCGTCTTAGCCTGCTTGCTCATGTGAGTACTCTGGAAAAAAATCATGCAATACTGGCATAAAAGTACGTGTATCAGTAGTTTTAGGAAAATACATAGTTTAAATAGATTAGGGAGAAATGGTAGCCTGTTGTAATGTTAGTCCAAGACTTACAAAGTTGGTTTTATCTTTTTTTCCCCAAAAGAAACATGAAAATAATCTATACTATTTATTGCATTATAGTTCTGAGTGACCTTAACAAGAATCAGAAGAGATATACATGAGGCAGGTTGCTTGCGAAAGGAAAAAAAAAAACTAAACCAAAAAAACCCCACAAACCCTAAACCAAAAAAAGGTAGTAAGTGTCAGTATGAGCCAGCGATATGCCCTTGCTTCTAAGATTAAGAGTATCCTGGGTTGCATTAGGAAGAGTGTTGGCAGCAGGTTGAGGGAAGTGATCCTTCCTCTCTGTGTAGCACTGGTAAGGCTATACCTGGAGTGCTGGGTCCAACTCTGGGGTCCCCAGTATAAGAGAGATATGGAGCAACTATAGAGAGTGCGATGAAGGGACTGAATCAAGGCTGAGAGAGCTGGGACCATGCAACCTGGGGAAGTCTCAGGGGATTTTGTACATGTATATAAGTACCTGAAGGGAGGGTGCAAAGAGGATGGGAATAGGCTCTTTTCAGTAACAAGACCAGAGGTGCGAAAATCAAATAATCTGTACTTTTATTATTGTCTTTATCTTTGTCACAGAAACCAACGCTAGTTGCTTCTGCAAAAGATGATTCTTCCATTTCCCTTCCAAAGCTTCCTACCAACAATACAGAGGTTAGAAAAGCCAGCAGTGCTCAGGTACGCTTATTTAGAAGAACTTCTCAGTGAAATTTCCTTGCTGCTAAAGTGGGCACAGACTGAACCACAAGAGGTTCTGACTGAACTTCAGGAAACACTTTTAACACTGTGAGGGTGATGAAGTCCTGGCACAGGTTCCCCAGAGAGGCTATGGAGTCTCCGTCCTTGCAGATCTTCAAAAGCTGTCTGGATATAGGCCTGGGAAACCAGGTGTAGCCGGCCCTTTTTGAGCAGGGGGATTTGAGCAAGGTGACCTCCAGAGGTTCCTTCCAACCTCAAACATTGTGTGGTCTGTGATCAAGAACTTGAAAGTAACTGGTTGATTGTGCTTTCTATTTGCCTAAAGCATCCATGAAAGATAGTGACTGGAGTTTCTTTAAGAATCAGATAGGGTTAATGGCAAGAACTCCTTTTCCCCCGACTCTCTGAAAGTTTTGAATTGTTTTCAGTTTATAAGTGTATTAGCTCTTTCAGGTTTTTTGTATTTAATCTTTAAGTCACGATCATTTCCATAGTCCCTAAGAGAAGAGAACATGCTAAAACATCTAAGTGTGCTTGCTGTATATATTGTTTCTTTAAGACTGTGATCGAAATGTGGCATTCTTTAGGAAAAGGGGTTGGTTGGTGTGGAATTCCAAGAAATGTTACACTTCAGTAATTTCAATAAGATAATGTGTCTGATAGGAATAAAATTAAAAAATGCTGACCATACTTGTATTTATATTAAATATTTCTATAGTTGGATTTAAGTAAAAATTTAACACCAGTGTTTATCTTGTGTGTGTGAGTGGAAAAAAAAAAAACCTTGAGAAAACTACAGTTAAGATCAGTGCAAAATTTGCCTTTTATGCTTTAGACCTCTGCATGTATAGAGCTTGTATCAGCAATAGTGGTTCTAGGGAGTGGGCCTCACCTCTTGGCTATCTTCAACTAATACCTAGGAGTGCTCTGAAGACCTAATGGATGCTTTATTGTAAGGAAATTCTTAAGAGAGCCATGATCTTATAGGGCAATGTGTTTATGTAGGATGCAGCAAGTGGTTTGTACCAGAGTTTCAGGGAGTTACTTGCGTCCTCAGAGATGCAAGATATTGACATAAATAAAACTAGAACTTGCATGTTTCTGAACATGCATGATTGGTCTCAGTGTGATAGAAAGTGATACATATGATATGAACACATTTGAAATATTTTGGAAGTAATACATTCGTACTCAAAAACAAATCATGAAGAATAGCTGTGCCTCTAGAATTTTAAGTTCGAGTCTTTGGCACAACATTTTTATTTTTATGAATAAGCACACTGCAAATGATGTCAGATGAGTATTTATGAGGGCAATAAATAAATCTGAGTTTCAGTTGTTCTACTTAGGCTAGTTTTTGTTTTCTGCACCCCTGAATATTTGCTTTTAAATGGCTTTCTGTAGTGATAATGGTATTGATACATGACTTGTTCAGTGGAGTGGTATCAATACATTCTGGAAATAAAAATAGTAGTTTCTTAATGAGCAAACCAATGTAACTTTTACCTGTTCCATTCTGAGCTTAATCTTTTCTTTAAATCATTCAGTTTTCTAATTTTTTTTTAAAGAAATTTTTTATACAAGACTGACATTACCTGTGCTTTTATTAAAATGTTGTCTTTATCTTTGTTGCAGAAACCAACACTAGTGGCTTCTGCAAAAGGTGATTCTTCCATTTCCCTTCCAAAGCTTCCTACCAGCAATGCAGAGGTTAGAAAAGCCAGCAGTGCTCAGGTACGCTTATTTAGAAGAACTTCTCAGTGAAATTTCCTTGCTGCTAAAGTGGGCACAGACTGAACCACAAGAGGTTCTGACTGAACTTCAGGAAACACTTTTAACACTGTGAGGGTGATGAAGTCCTGGCACAGGTTCCCCAGAGAGGCTATGGAGTCTCCGTCCTTGCAGATCTTCAAAAGCTGTCTGGATACAGGCCTGGGAAACCAGGTGTAGCCAGCCCTTTTTGAGCAGGGGGATTTGAGCAAGGTGACCTCCAGAGGTTCCTTCCAACCTCAAACATTGTGTGGTCTGTGATCAAGAACTTGAAAGTAACTGGTTGATTGTGCTTTCTATTTGCCTAAAGCATCCATGAAATGTAGTGACTGGAGTTTCTTTAAGAATCAGATAGGGTTAATGGCAAGAACTCCTTTTCCCCCCACTCTCTGAAAGTTTTGAATTGTTTTCAGTTTATAAGTGTATTGGCTCTTTCAGGTTTTTTATATTTAATCTTTAAGTCACGATCATTTCCTTAGTCCCTAAGAGAAGAGAACATGCTAAAACATCTAAGTGTGCTTGCTGTATATAAGGGTTGGTTGCTGTATAAAAGGGGTTGGTTGGTGTGGAATTCCAAGAAATGTTACACTTCAGTAATTTCAATAAGATAATGTATTTAAACGGCTTTCTGTAGTGATAATGGTGTAGATATCTGGCTTGTTCAGTGGAATGGTATCATTAGATTCTGGATATGGAAATGTAAGCTTCTTAATGAGCAAACCAATGTAAATTTTATCTGTTTTATTCTGAGCTTAATCTTTTGTATAAATCATTCAAGTTTTTTTTCTTAAAAAATGTTGTTTACATGAAACTGAAATGAGCTGTGCTTTTAATAAAATGTTGTCTTTGTCTTTGTCACAGAAACCAATACTAGTTTCTTCTGCAAAACATGAACATTCCTCCATTTTTCCTCCAAGGCCTCCTGCTGACAGTGCAGGGGTTAGAAAAGTCAGCAGTGCTCAGGCACGCTTATTTAGAAGAACTTCAGAGGGAGATTTCCTTGCTGCTAAAATGGTTCCTCTTGATCAGAGTAAGAATGTTTTAATACGTGTTATTTCCTAGGAAAGTGAATGCATGGTGGGTTTTAATATTAAATATATGAATTATTACATTATATTGGAGGACCTACATGTCCTTTCAGAATAAAATTTTAGAAATATTTAAATGCCATTAAGGCACTCCCCTTTGGAGATCATGCAGATGTTTGATAAAGTTTTCTGTGCAATTTCATACGATGTGTATGCATCAGGGTGCCAGGTTAACAGCTACCTTTTGCTTGAGTTCCTTCATAATATTCAGATCCTGGAATATAATCACTTCTTCAACAAGGTACGAGCCACCTATCTGTAAAAGGAGAATAAATAAAAAGGTGGGAAATCAAAATGGTAAAACATAAACCAAAAGGACTTTAAGAGGTGATATTAATAAGAAGACTTTGACTACTTTGCTCTAGTCTTAAGCTTTCTCACCTTTTAAATTGATAAAAGCAATTTTTGATAATGTAACATGACAAACAGAAATTGATTTTGAGCTCTGTCTTGTGTATTTATTGTACAAGAATACTTCTACAAATATAGTCTCTTTGGCTGTTTCAGATGAAGAGAAACCAGATTCTGAAGAACCAGCTGTGATGAGTAATCTTTACAGAAGTAATGATAACTGCTTAGGAGAGCAAAGGTCATACACACCATTTAATGATGAAAGTAGACAATTAATTTGTAATAAGCATATCAGCAGATTGGAGAGGGAAGAGTTCCTGAAATGGACATCAGGAAAATCTTTATTTCAACTGAGAAGAGAAAAGTTAGTATTGCTTAAGTATGGTAGTGCGTACCTTTCTCACAGCCCTATTACTAGTTATTCAATTAAGCAAGTATCAAAAAATTTATAATCGATGAAGTTTGAAGGTAGCAGTATTAAAGTAAAACTATATTCTCATCATTATGAAAAAAACCCAAACTTTATGCTTCTATTCTTAGGAAGTTTCTACAGTCAAAAGACTAATTTGTCTAAAAACTGTTGGTAGGAAGTTGCTTGATAGGGAATATCTTTCATTTTGCTTGATCATTAACATTTCAAAACTAAGTCTTCTAACAATTGGATGAAGAATACTGAAGTTTAAGTTCAGTGTACTTGGTCTCACAGTTCAAACCTGTTGTTTCAAGTCGCTATACATTATTCTCTTAGCAGAGCATAGAAGAACAGAAGTGTAAAGATACAAGCCCTGTTTCAGTTCTGGTATTGGGAAATATGTGGTCATACACGAAAACCAGGCTTAAACTCTGGCAATCAAGGCAGAATTTTCTTACTGCCTTGCTTTTTTTTTTTTTAGTTAAGTTTTATTCATGACCGGGCAGATGAAAGATTTTTAATGAGACTTTGGTGCATGCAGTCTATTTTTACTGAATTGAGATTATTACATCCATTCTGTAATTCATGATTAAGTCTCTTATTTTTTTGCTTTTGATTCTGAATTTTTTCAGTCTGAATTCTTGCATGGGAAGGATGTAAGGTTTGTGGTTCTTCGTTCAGTAGAATGTCAGTTGCTGCATTAATAGTTGGATGAACAACTGTTTTCTGCTAATAACATTGATGAATCTGACAATGTGGATTATATTCCTAATTTTATAAGATGAAATGCCTTTCGTTTACTAACTTAATGGTAATACTTAATAGTTTAGAGAATGTTGTCCATTGAGGCTGTTACGGCAGAGCTGTATACTCTGATAGCTCTGGTACCTATTGTAGCACTCTTATTCTATATTAAAGCAGGATTAAAAAAAAAAAAAAGACAGGTTCGGAAAGACTAGAGAGTTGTGGGGGCAATGGAAAGTTTTCTGAGTATAGATGGAGGGCAACCAAGAAAATAAGCCCAGTAATGAAAAAATTGTCGGTGAAGGAAAGCAAAGCACTACAGAGAATGCTTTGGTGCAAAATCATTTTCTCCCATTAAAATTAGTGACCCAAAGGACCTTTTAGGTAAAGACAATATGGATTAACATACGATGTAAGTTATTGTAACTTGACTTTTTTTACTAAAAGTGGGGTGTGAAGCACTTTAGCGTTGCATATGAAATGGGTGATCAGCTAATGGTATCCAAATATCTGCAATAAGAATGGGTCAGTTGGTACTTTCACAAATTTGGAAGAATGATCTTCCTCCTGAGCCATAACTTTAAAACTTGCAGGTACAATGGAACACTTTTATTCATTATGCATCCTCTATATCTGTTCAAAATTGTATAATTTTCCTTTGTAAGCTTGAGAGCTCTGCAAATTTTTGACTTTGGGTGTTTGGTACTGATGCTTTTCACAATCACCTATTCGTATGGTCTTGTGTACCATAATAATTGAATTTTTTGATAGCCTGAGCTATAGAATGTCACAATTTACCTTCATAACTTTGATAATTTTGAGAATGACAGGCTTCTCTATTGAAACATTCTTAGGAACAGGCAGAAAATATCTGTTGCCAAAGATTGCTTGTTGCAACATGAAATCTTATAGAACTTATTGTTTAGATTATCTGTGGAAGAGGAGTTTTAGAAAATATAAAAAGTTGGAAGGTGAAAACTACATATATTCAATTACATTTTCTTCAAATATCATTATGCATATTTGAAGAATAGGTTGTCAAGGTTCATTTTGTGTAAGCTCTGCAAGCTTAATTGCTTTGTGATGTGTTGCTTACGTTTCTGACTCTTAACGTGATAGCTAAGATACTAATGATTCTAACCATAAAAGATGGAATGTTAATGCACGTAACTCGTCACATCCATGTTTAAACTAGGGAGATTAGTACTAGATACAGTTGAATGTAATCTATCACTTAAATTAGATCTCAAATTAGTGGCCTTAAGGTAATACAGAAAAATGTTTTTCCAATCTTGTTCTGACTAGTTTTCTCCAAAACAGAAAAGTATTGTAATAGTCCTCCTCCTTTCATTTGGAATGCAAGATCTGTGTTTTGAATGGTGAATCTTTACCTTCTCCCTTGGGTTGTGCATGCTTTCTGTGGACCTTAGACAGATGATTTTCGCAGATGCTGCCTCAGAGATACTGCCTGTAGTGCTTTGTACCTTTGCACTGAGGATCACTAATAGCATTTAGGTGCTCATATGGCTGCATATACCAGACATACCTGCAATATCGCAGTAGGCATAAAAATAATACAAAATGAGGGACAAATGTCATTCTGTTATTTCTGTCAGTCCAAGCAGTTCATGCCATGGTGTGATGGAATGACTCTAGGTAATCTCAGCTGCTTTCATACATTCTAAGTTATTGCTAGGACTTATTCCAGTAAACACATTGGTTCAGTATTTGCATATGATAATACACTACTCAGGTAGACCTTGATCTATATAATTTTCTGAGTTCGGAGATGTCATTCTTCATCTAGCATGGTGGTTGAAAGGTATCGCAAACCTATTGTTCAATATAGTTGTTTGAGTTTGGTCTTGATAGGAGTTGTATACAAAAGGTTCTAGTATGGTAGAGGGGTTGTTGCACTAACAGAGTTTTGAGATTCTTAATAGAAAAAGTTTACAGCTACTAGATGATTGCTGTGATTTGATTGCATCTGCTTCTGTGTCATAAATACTTGAGGCATCTCAAGAAGTTAAAAGTTATTTTCTATTCAAAGTATTTTACATTCCAGAATAATAGGATGAGGGCTTAAAGGAATGTAAAACTTTTATCACCTGGAGTCCCATCATTCTCTATGTGAAGCAGTGGTCAGCCTCAGTCCTATATCCCAGTGATGTAAAACCGTGGCAGGAACTAAGCAAGAGGACGATAGAAATAGTACACTTTGTATAGGAGAAGGTGCATAAGACTGTTTACTCCACTCTCCCCACAATTCATATGTATGTACCAAAATAACTTTTATAGTAAAGCTCTGATTCTGTTAAAGATGAAATTGGAGCATACCAAAATAGTGTGGCAGATTCCTCCTATTAATGCTATTTCATTTATTTCAAAGAGAAAAGAAGTATTTTATTGCAGCAAGAGATTTGCTCACTTTCCATCTCAAATTCTTTTCTTGTCTCAAGGACTGATGGAAAGAATGAACAGCGCTGATGCAATCACTACTGCTTTATGAAGATACTAAAGAGTAAAAAAAAAAAAAGAGAAAAGGACTTCTTGAGGGGAAGAGTTCTTTGTCATTTTGTTTGCAATTTTGTTTTTCAGAGAACCATCTAGTTACAATAGAATAGGTATATTAATTGAAGCAGATTGAATTTATTGACATGTTGCCTCAGGAAAGCAAGGAGTAATTTCTGACAATCACAAGGAAGCTAAGTTTTGTTTACATCTTCATCCAGCCATTGTGCCTTGCCATCTCTATTGTGATTGCTATAGAAATGAAACTTCTGACATGTTTTCTGAATTCATATATTTCGGCAGAAGTGTCAACAGTGATGGCAGATTTGCTGATGAAGAGCAACAGTTTCCTTGGTGAGAAAAGATGAATTTTTTTTTTCTTCTCCTCCAATTTCTCAATATTCTGAAAGCTTATATGTCATTCCAGGACTCCTTAGAAATGTAGGTGCCTTCAATGAGGAAAACCTTGGTGGCAAACAGTTGATTCCCAAGTGACCTGCTCTACGCTTTTTTTTAATAAGTGATTCTATAAATAGCTGTAAAAGGATTAGAAGGTGCTGTGAAGAAGATATACTGTGCCCTGTTTTCTGTCAGTATTGCTATCCTTATTAAATGCCTCTTTGACAGAATCCTTGAGAGGTGTTCATCAACTATTTTCGTAAGACTAGTTTCTCTTTCTTGTGCTTTTAGAGTTTTGGAAAACTTCAGTAGGGAGTGATAAAAGCAAGGGATGACTGAATACTGGAAATGACTTCTGTCTGATTGCTAAAGCTACCTTCAAATCTGCACCCAAAATATTAGTTCCTTTTCTCATTGAAGAATAAAATGACTATAGAAGAGAGAGATTTCTTTCCTGAAGGGAACACCCTTTCTTTTTTTGCAGTAGATGAATTTTTGAAATTAATGGCATGGTGTCGATATTAGTTTGTTGTATGGTTTAACTGATACTGCTGCAGGTTTTCCAGACTTCTTTCAGGATTTGTCTTTTCTCATTATGTGTATTCACGACTTCTAGTGTTATCATGAAGACATGGAAACAGGAAATTAATCTACTCCTCACTAATCTTTTTCAATTTCTGCCTCAGTTCCAGTAGCTATTGAGACCACTAATTTAATAAAGAAACAGTCAAGTGGTGGGAAACTTGCACAGATGGAGTTTTCTATAGTGCTTTCCAAAGAACGGATGACACCTGCCCTTCCAAGAAGGTACCCGTATTTGTAAAGGGTTAGGGATACTGAGAGAAAACTTGGAATGAATTTTTTTTTCCAGAACTTTTATGTCAGATCTCCTCACACATGAAAGGCACATTTTTACTGCCTGCTCCAAAGGAAGTCGTTCCACTCTAGTCATTGCTTTCAGGTCATTGATCTCCAAATCTGGGAGATCCAGATCTCTAGAGTCCTTATGACCAATTTAATTGTAATTCTAGAATGGGAAAGCATGCCATACAAGGTGTGAGGAAGGAATGCCAATTCAGGCTAGGTAAGACTGTAGGTTTTTTGGTTTTTTTTAGAATGAGAATGCTTATGCAAGATTCAGATTAGGAAGATGAAGATCCAGTGGTTTTCAGACTCAAAATTTTATTTATGTATAAAAACACACAAGCACACATATATGTATATATTTTTTTATATTTAGGCTAGTATTTTAGGTGAGTCTTATGGTTAGAGTTAGGCTGTCATTTTTCTGCTTGCTTAAAGGTGCCTTGCCGCAAATAGATACTGTTAATATTTTCAGTATTAGGCAGAAGAGGCAAAGACTGTGAAGAATAAAAAGGGTAAGGATATAGATTTTTCATCAACCTCTAATATTCTTTTAAGCTATGCTATTGAACGTGTATGAAGTGCTTTATCAACAGCCTGTATAAATAGAATACTATATTCTTTTTTATTACTGGAGCAGCCATAAGCAATGGGCTATGCCCGTTATAGTGTTTATAGAGGAACTGCTATTTGCTCATCTGTATGATGACTCAGAGTACAGTTAGGTGACCTATTTGTCAACTTATTTTTGCAAATTATGTTTCCTTTCTACTGTTTATGCTTTCTCATATCAGTGGTGTCAGTTATAGTCTCTGTTACAGTTTTCACTGTGGTTTTCGTTTCTCTTTTCTGGTGGTGTTACTTATGATACAATCCTCTGCAATTCCTGAAATAATTTCAGGACATCTATCTTGTAACTTTTTCGGTTATTTGCACGCTTTTGAAAAGATTTGTAGCTGAGAAGCAGGACTGACTAGAGGGTTGTGTAATTGGTTTAATATTTTAATTTGTATTTCTTTTAGTTGTCCACAAGTAATTTACTACCTCTGTTATCTTTTTTAAAAGAAAATGGTCTTTAAAAAAAATGAGCTGTTGTACTAATTCTCTTTCCTTTGAAGAAGACCTGTTGCTTATTTCCACGTTGTGTTTGTATCTATTTTGTTTGTCCCTGAGATGACATCATAGTAAGGAAAGTTCAGAGGTAGCTGAGCAAAATAGGCATGTATTCTCTTAAGTGGCTCAGTAAAGGCCAATTCTTTAATAATAGAATCATAGAATAGTTTGGGTTGGAGATCATCTAGTTCCAACTCTCCTACCATGGGCAGGGACACCTTCCACCAGATCAGGCTGCCCAAGGCCCAATCCAACCTGGCCTTTGTCTGAAAAGACAGAGTACCTTTCAAGTGCTAATTTATGGGTGAGGAATAAATCGTTTTAAACAAAACTAAACCCACAACACCATATTCCCTACAGTTCAAGCAATGAAAGACAATACAAAAGCTAATTCTGATGTCCTTTTGGCAATATGAAAGGTCTGGGTAGTATAATTAAATGGGAATAAATAGATTAATGAAAAATGTAAATGTTTATTGGCATATAGAAAAAAAATCTATGACAATGAATGATAAAGCAAAATACTAATTTTTCTCATTTTACCAAAATACTAAAACCAATTCCTATTAGTTGCTTTGACAAAAATACTAGAATGTTGTTTATACTTCCTTACAAAGTATATAGAGCAATGCCTTGTTATTAAAATCAGTGACTGAGGTTTAGCTTAACATTGCTTTAAATCTGTTCTACTTACCACTTAGTGAAATGTCTTGGTTTTTGGGTGTAGATACATCACGTCTGACTTTCCAATGCACGCAACGTATGTTTGTAAAATCAGATGTTCACTGCTTGTATTTATGTATAAACAGTCTGCATCTTTCACTTATTGCAGTGCCTAGGCTGTTTTTAGAACCTTGTGAAAAGTTAGAAATTGCTTTCCTAGATTTTTGAAGACCTGAAAACATTGATGTATCAAGGATCCAAAAGAAAATTTGTAAAAATTTTGTTCAAGTTCTTGGGTTTTAAATTAACTAGAAGAAAGGAAGTTTGTGGGAGCTAGAGGAAATGGAATGAAGGAGAATGCATTGGGGAAAAATCAAGTGACTTCGGGAAAATGTAAGAACAAAGAAGAGGAGGGAGCATATCAGAATGAAAAATGTGAAGACAGAAACTGAAGAACCCCAGGCAGGGCCTCCCAGCAGCCCTCTCTGTTTGCTAGAGGTCTCCAAGAAGCTTTTAGGTCACTGTTAGAAGACACTTAGCAAGGTGGACTTTCAGTGGGACCTATTGTGGCTTTGGTAGATTTTAGTTACATAAATGACTAGTGTAGTTTTGTGAGTCCTACTGGTTTTACTTAACTTAACAAAATAAAGACAAAAGATAAAAAGACTTTAAGGACAAACAGTGAGACTATCAGGGCCTTAGATTTGTATATGAGGAAGAAACTTTCAACAAAGATTGGAATTGTGGACCTATAGATACAGAAAACACTCTGCAGATATAGATGTGTAGAAATTGTGTGCACATAGTTACAGTTTTCTGACTAAAGTAAAAGGTCATCAAATAAAGGAAATTAGACATAATAAACTCAAACACCTTAGGAATTTATTTGAAAATAAACTGAATCCTTCCCCTCGACTAAATATTACTTTATTTTAGAAAATACTGCTAGCAGTTAGCAGTGAGGCCAATGTTTTATCAAGAGCACATGGAGATAAGAAATCTTTCATGTGGTGGCAACACAGACTAATGCATCTCATCAGGAAGGAACTTCTGAAAAGGTTTTTCTGTGAGCGTTTATACTTACCAGTTTTGTGTCTCGTCTTCAGCTGCCTCTTTTTAGTGTATCAGAAGAAGCTTTTGAACTAACTAGACCATGTACCTTTTAATATTTTTATAAAATATATGTAAACATATGCTCTGTAAATTATAGTATTATTGTAGTTTATGCAGGTGATGCCTTCAGAGGGCAGTGTGCTGTGTATTTTTCCAAGTATCTTCCTAGTTAGCTTTTGTTTTTTATATGTTGCTGATGTTTGGCTATTTGGGAAGTTTTATGTGGCTTACTGAGAGAAAATGGTGTTTTCTTAGTGAGTTTCCATAAAGTCCTTGGATGTTAAGCCTACCGATTTGGTGGTTCTGACGTCTTCAACCACACCACTCACCCCCACTCCAAAGAAGTTGCCTTAAGCAGTCATGTATAATAGAATTGAACAATAAAAGATACCTGTAAATACAAAGTTTAGGTTGCTCTGCAGAGTCTTGTCTTCCATATCACGAAGGTGGTAATTTATTTTCATTTCCTTGCTTTACAATGGAAAATAAATGTGTTTGCAGACACCAGCTAGTGTCTGCTGTGTATGGCTTCCTAACAGCATTTACTTGGGGCATGATATGCACTGTCTGCATGTGAGTAGCTCACTTCCTTTGTAAGAACATTCAAGTTCTGGTTTACGTGGAACAGTTCCCCTTCAATCTCTACTTCAAGAGAGAAAGGCCACCAGTTCTGTCTCTGGAGAATCAAAGCAGCGTGAGGTCTTGGCATTAGCAGAAGCAGGTGGGATGGGACTTAGGGCCTTTACCCTACCCATTGTCCTTATCTTTTGCTCATTCCCTCTTATTTCTGCTTTTCTCTTTGAAAACTGACTCTCAAGTTCTTCGTCTTTTATTGCACTAGCTCTGTTATTGTGCTCCTCTGTTGTTACCCCACTTCCACATTTTCTAGTTTTGCATCTCAGATTTGTAAGAATATGTTACTGTTAGAAGAACCTTACCATGAGGAGTGGGTAGAGTCTAGTGGGAATGCCTTCAAGTTTGGCAGTTCAAAAAGGATGATCGTGTTTGGGTTTTGTTTCATTTCTAGTTAAGCTTTGCTACCTCACTGATCAAAGTGCTTACTAGAGACAATTCTGTAGAGAAGGATTAACTTGTTTGTATTAGGCTCTGTGCCTTTCTTAACTGGTAACTAAATAATTGATGGGGCACCAGGGCTATGTCTGTACTAATAATTAATAAAAATTAAACAAAGGAGTTAATCTCTGGCTTGGTGGCCAGCTGCTGTGTCATGGGTTATGGTGATAAAATGAAAGATTTTTAACCTCCTCCCTACCACACACAAAGCATTGGCTGTGAATGTCCCTCTCTGCTTGTCTGTGTCCCGTGCCCAGACATTTGTCAAGGAAAGTACTACTTTTCTTAGGCCAAACTGGTAACAGGGATCATGTTAAGGGTCTAACTGTATGGAAAGCCATGGCCTGAAATACAGATCCATTGCCAGACTGTTTTACAAAGAAGAGAGGCAGCCAGACTCTTATGTGCTTAAGGCTCCAGTGTATGGGGAAACAGCCCAAGCACTGTTTTTCTATTGTGATCTTACATTTGTGAACCAGACCTTGATGTTGTGTGCAGCATCTTCGGAGAGAACTAGCTCCATTATTTGCCTCTGGGATGCAGTTCTTTGAAATGTAGTTTCCCCTGGAATACCACTGAAGGTGAGAGTTTGCACATTTGCCCTTAACAAGAAGCTCATGGCAAGAACAAGCAAGTAAATACCTAAACATGCAGAGTTTCTGAATAAATGCTTCTTTCACTTAATTATACATTCTTTCACCAGAGAAAAATATTGAACATGCTCCTGCCATACTGGCTTACCTTCTTTTTTGGAAGCCCTCATAGTCTCTGTATAAGCAAGAAAGCAGTATTCCTCATAGGTGCTACTATGATCTCTTTAAATGAGAATGATAGAGGTGATTTAGTTGCCAGGTTTTTTGCTCTGTAAATCATTAGAGCCTCTGTCAGTTGATTTCTTGATGAGTCCTTTATCAGATGATCAGATTTCTGCCAATTGAGTTTGTTTCCAAGGCAACCACTCTCTTGACAAGCCAGTTCCCTTCAGTAGTAGGTAACTTATTTTTTTAGAGTAGGTTGATTACACTTTAACTGCATAGTTCTTAACAAGATACTGCTGCTTAAGTTTCAGCCCTACACGGAAAAGATAACAAAGAAGCAAAAGTCTTTAGCTAAAATGGAGTTGGCAGCATGGTAAAGATACATAAAGGGATTTTATAGTCTCTCACAAAATTTTTAAATTGTACATATTCCATAAAGATAAGCCTTGCCACCAGTCGTTCTCATTTATGTATGTATTCAATGTATTCTTTTCTGAAAATATCGAGGGTTCCAGTTAAGCTGTTTAACTTATGAGAATGTTTTCTTAAAGCACAAATAGTTCTGTGAATACCAGCAGTACAACAATCTGCTCTCCTCCTCACATAGGTTTCTAAACTGGTTGATACTGGTGCTTAAGAAATCATAGGTTCCAGCCAAGCTTTTTTTTCAGTTCAGACTTTTGACATGGTCTTACGCTTTGTGTTGCAGATATGCTGTTTCTTTCTGATAAGTGTTCAGGTTACCACATCCTTTGCTTCAGTGTCTTCTCTGTTCAACTGCTTTTGTTTCCTGCAAAACTTATAAGATTGTCTTTGCTGAGGTTTCTTGGATTCATCCTGTGGATTTATATTTTAGAGAAGAGTCATAGACAGGTTATAGTTACAAAATCTTTCTGAAAAAAGCCAACTCAACCATCTCTATTCATATAGGCAAATAGAATCATCATGCCTACATGTAGTTCTGAAGGTACTGATTTCTGAGTATCGCTGGGTTAGTGTTAGGTGACTGAATTTGTTATTCTCTTGCTTCTTCAGTGTCCTCTCAGGCTGCAGTCTTGATTTAAGGGATGGCTGGACATCATAGAGCAATTTGTAATCTTTTGAAGTTTGTGGAACAAAATATTTGTATAAACAGAACCAAATTTTGATATCTGTTAATACACTTAACTATATTTAATATGTGTTGTAGAAACTCTCTTTCTTACAGATGTCCATCTGTTTTAGAGATGCAAGCACTTGTCTGTTACAGGTTTTTTTAAAGCATGGCTTGCCCAAAGAACAGGAATTGCTGTATGTGAGCTGAAGTAATTTCAAGATAGTTTGTGTAAGCATTTGGATTTGGGAGTACTTAAATCTTCATGCTGTAAAAAGAAAGCAATATTCACTGTCAGTCATAATGAAGCAAGTGTTCCTCTATAATGTGATTGCTTGGGAAGTTTTTGACTGATGACAGTGAGCTATCCAGTCCATTTTGTAGGGTAGTGATCATACAGGAGCTTTGTCTTTTATTCTGTCTCCATCTGTTGATAGGATGACTTATATCTTCTGTCTGGACTGGCAGACAGGATTTAGATGCCAATCCAGCAAACTACTTAAACAACAGTTTAGCTTTAAGCCTTATAGAAACTAAATTAACAGGTTGAAAAATATTGAAATAACGTTGCTAACACGCTACTGTTATCTTTAGAAGGAGATGTAGGAGATTAGGTTGTATTGGTACATGAACTATACGTGGAATAAGAAGTGTTAAATTAAATGTCCTGAGAATAGAAAACATAGATTAGGACCTTTGTCTTTAGTACAGGATTTAAAGGAGGAACAATTCCTGTATAATAGTAAAGAGGGTCTCTGTCTTGTATATTTCTGTTAGATCAGTGCTGCTTGAGTGTGTAGCTGGCTAAACAGAAAAGATTTATCATAAATATATGTAGCAGTTTATTGTGGCCAAAGATCAGACTAATCATACAATCAGTAGGAGCTATGGCATTACCCACTGTTGCTTAACAAAGAAATGACAGCATGTATGCTTTTTGTATTAACAGAACTAATGACCACTGTGCAGTTACTGATAGTTCACAGGCAGACCTGGACATTGTGGTGTTTGCATTAAAAGCTACTGAAGTGTTTGTTTCTTTTAAAATTCTAGTTATTAAATATTTTAAAAGTGTTAATTCTATCAGAAGAAAACACTGTCCTTGTGAATGGATAAACTTACAGTTTTTATCTAGTTGAGTTTATATTCACTTAACGAAACTGATGATAAAATAAGAATTGGATCTTCCTGCTTTTAGTTTGGTCAGCTTTCAGTTTTATTGTACAAGTGGAAATGCTTTAGGTTTTGTGTTCCATAATGGTGACCTCTTGTGGTGTAAGGATGTCAGTATTTCAGCAGGAGCTTTCTGTAGTACATTCTGGAGGAAGCTGTACTTATATGTATTTTTTAATAAGCTGGTAATCTAATAATTTAGTAGAATAACTTATAATCTTTTCCAATTAGTCATTAGTATGCAGATAGCATACTGAGTGCATGTGAAGAAAGAAGCATTTTGACCATGTACTGATATGCTTTGTGTGTATCTTCTAGTGGCCAGATGAAAAAGCCTGGCACAAGTTCATCAAGGCCAACAAGTACAGGCTGGAAGAGAAGAGTGGCAGGTACTTTGTAAAGCATTTCAGTCTTCAGCAAAAAAATAATGAAATACAGTCAAATAGAAATAATCTACTTTTTGTGATTTGAAGATCTTTTCTTCTTTATTTACTGAACAACATTTTTTATTTTCTGGATATCTTGGGTTTTTTTGCCGTTATTGGTAAAGGGAAACAATATCTTTAGTCTAAAAAATCTGTTGATATTTTTTCTCTTGTTTTCCCCATATGTATGCTTAAGAATTTGCCAGTCCATTAACACCCTGTTTGCACATCACTTTTTGTAAACTGGCATAGTTGAACAGAAACTAATAAAGTTATGCCAAGCTATATTAGCTGAAGATACTGATTCTGGATTGCCCTGTAGGGATGCATTTTGCTATTTTTACATAACAGATTTTAATTAATATTACACTAGCTGGCATGTTTCATACATGGCAAGTGCATATTTGAGAGTCTGGTATGGAAACCTGAAGTTTCTGCTCTATTATGCCTTATTACTGTTTTTCTAAAGCTGGGAAGTTGCATTATTCTGGATCATTCTGGCAAAGGCTGCAATATGTTCTGCTTTCATTTCCTTCAGAAAAGTTGAGAGTATTTACCATGTCATGGGAGTTAGTATTCTGTGGGGCTGTATTTTCTCTGACTATAAGCCTTCTAATTTATTTGTGCTGTTTTATTGGTGCTAATGAAAAAGGTCACGTGTTTCAGTAGGATTGTTTCTTTATATATATATATAAAATTATGTAGCTTTCTTAGCTTGAGCACACTTCAACTTTAATTCCAGAATAAAGAGTGGGACAGCAGGAGGAATTCTCACTCACTTCTTCTCTGTAGTAGGGTCCTGGGGAGTGTGTGTTCATTTAGAGATTATTTCTATTTTTCTAATATGGTCTATGTTTATACATTCACATTTTAGAGAGGAGGTAGGTGGTTCAAATATTGATATATTCATAGCCACTCAGTATTCTGTGAAAAGGCTAAACACGATAAGCCAGGCAGTACACAGCTTGAGAAAGCACAGTGTTGCTAAGGCTCTTGTATTTACATGCTAAAAACAGCAACCAATAAATATAGACTTATTAGTGATTTTTTTTTTTTGACCAGAATGCAAAGCTGTGGTTAAGACCTATGAAAAACAGACAATGAACTTCAACTTGCTGAATTTGGCTGAGTAATTTTGCTGTTGAATTGTTCATATGCTTAATTAGAGAACTCAGGACAGCTTTTGCAATATTTTAAATACAACTGGTGCTGTAACTTTTTATCAGCACCCCAAAAAAACTCCCAGGACTGAGACACATGGGAGTTCAGACTTTATTAATATTGCTTTTCTTTATAATCATGTTTTTCCTGTTAATATTAATCCTAGCAATAAATATTGTTTAGTAAAAGCTGATTATCCCTTTTTTTTCCTAGTTGCAAGAGATATTTGTTTAAAAAAATTATGCCATTATGCCTTTTAGGTTGCTGTAGTTTTCTGATGAATGCATGACAGCTGAAGCAGAGTGGCACCAAAAAAAAAATCAATTCTTTTTGTTCTGAATTAAAAATGGAGTGCCTTTGTTATTTTTTTCTAGTGAGAAGTTTAGTCATAACTGCAAATGCATACATGTCTTGCTTAGTAAAGTTAAGCATGTGCATAGTTAGAAAGTCAGTTCCATCTTTCAGCTTAAGAGAGGTAGATACAAATGGGAAAGAAAAGAAAAAATTGAGTCAATATGTGGGTTTTGTGGCAGGAAGGAACAGTGCAAACTCTTCCAGTGTTCTCATTTCAACTGTGCTCTTATATTAACCAGAGCAGAATTTACACTTCATTGCAAATGCTGCATAGTGTTTTATTAATTAAGCTACTCTTTGATCTAAAGACTATTAACTCATTTGATCTAGAAAATAAAAAAGGTCTGCAAAATAAGTAGTAATGATATTAACATAAGCTAGTATATATAGATGCACCCACAAAAACTACATACTTGTAATAACATGCTTACCAGTGTATTACTTATGAAACAGGAGAATTTTTGTATAATCTGTTGAAATAGATATAATTGATAGGTTCATTCTGTGTAAAATATAGGTAGACAGTTAATACAGGTACACAAAAAGAGCCTGAATTCTTTTTTTTTTTTCAATAGAGCAAGATTTTAAAATAGTCAGAAAGTTTTCAATGTTTCACTGTTCCAAGTAATGCTCAGTACATAGTCGATTTTTTAAGGTCTGGGATACTGTCACATGGACATGGAGCTGAAAAATAGTAGGACATGTTGGTGTAAAAGTAGTCATTACCTTCCAATTCAGTGATTAAATTAATATTATTGTAAGCAAACAAAACCAAATCTGACTTTACAGCCCAGATAGACACATAAAAACATCTAGTTTGGTTTTGAAAAGACCTAGTTAGGTTTTGAGGAAATGTAAGTGAAAAAAACTTGAATAGGTAGTCACATTTTGCTATATGCTGGATATTTTAAGATTTTTTTTTTCTGAATGATGAATGAAGTATGTGTAGCTATTTGGTTGTGTGAAAACAGAAAGCTTCACTGAATAAGTGCTTTTGTTTGAATACATTTTGAAGGCTTAGAGGATGAAACAAGATTAAATGAATCAGAAGAGGAAGAAAACTTCTGGCGTATAAAGATTCTACCAATTCTGCGTGAACTGGAAAAAGGTGGGTAATGCTGTTCTTGAAAGGGTGTATTTTCTGTGCTACAGAAGAGTAACAGTAGTTGGACTATGTAGCCTTTATGCTTTCCTATGTTGGTTGACTTTGCAATGTAAAACTGGCCTGGGCAACCTGAGGTTGCACCAGGTGACCTCCAGAGGTCTCTTCCAACCTCAGCTATTCTGTGATTCTGTAAAAATACTCTCCTTTAGAGAAGATTTTATGTTTACGGTTAAACAACCACCTCCTTGGGCAGCCAGTTCCAGTGCCCAATGACCCTTTCTGTGACATTTTTTTTCCTAATGTCCAGCCTAAATCTCCCCTGGTGGAGCTTGAGGCTGTTCCCTCTTGTCCTGTCCCCTGTCACTTGGGAGAAGAGGCCAGCACCCTACTCTCTACAACCTCCCTTCAGGTAGTTGTAGAGAGCAATGAGGTCTCCCGTCAGCCTCCTCTTCTCCAGGCTAAACAGCCCCAGCTCTCTCAGCCGTTCCTCATAAGGCCTGTTCTCCAGCCCCTTCACCAGCTTTGTTGCTCTTCTCTGGACTTGCTCCAGAGCCTCAACATCCTTCTTGTGGTGAGGGGCCCAGAACTGAACACAGGATTTAAGGAGTGGTCTCACCACTGCTGAGTACAGAGGGAGAACAACCTCCCTGGACCTGCTGGTCACACCTTTTCTGATACAACCAGGATGCCATTGGCCTTCTTGGCCACCTGGGCACACTGCTGGCTCATGTTCAGTCAGCTGTCAACCAACACCCCCAGGTCCTTCTTCTCCAGGCAGCTTTCCAGCCAGACTTCTCATAGCCCGTAGCACTGCACAGGGTTGTTGTGACCCAAGTATAGGACCCGGAATTTGGCCTTGTTTAACCTTATGCCATTGGAGTCGGCCCAGTGGTCCAACCTGTTCAGATCCCTTTGCAGAGCCTCCCTACCCTCCAGCAGATCGACGCTTCCACCCAGCTTAGTGTCGTTTGCAAACTTGCTAAGGGTGCACTCAATGCCTTCATCCAGGTCATTGATAAAGACATTGAATGGGGCTGGACCCAGCACTGAGCCCTGGGGCTATTCCTTACCTGTCTTTTTTTCACATGTACTGTTTGATGGAGCTCATTAAAAAATATCTTTAGATCGACAATTTCCTAGTAGACATTTGGCAAGTCTAATTATTAAGCTTTAAAGGTGAGTTTCATTTTAGCTTTAGACATTATTTTGGCTCTATGTTCTTTCACTTGATCTCTTCTTTTTGAAAGAGCAGCATAAAACTGTTTCTGAGGATTATCTTATCATTGTAAGAGATTTGTTGGGCACCTAATTCCTCTTGTTGTGCAACCCATGCTTTATTTTGTTCTGTGGTGTCTTTGTCTGCTGAGACGCTCTGGAAGAGGTGGCACTGACATTTTTTTAAATTTTCCTCTCCCTTCCCACCTTGTTCACGTAGAAGACAATATAGAAAATCTTTGTCTTTCACCAAACACCATCAAGACTTGAGTGAAGAGGAGGCTGAGGGGGGACCTTACTGCTGTCTACATCTACCTGAAAGGAGGTTGTAGAGAGGAGGGAGCTGGCCTCTTCTCCAAAGCGACAGGAGACAGGACAAGGGGGAATGGCCTCGAGCTCCACCAGGGAAGGTTCAGACTGGATATCAGGAAAAAGTTTTTCACGGGAAGGGTCATTGGGCACTGGAATGGGCTGCCCAGGGAGGTGGTTGAGTCACCCATCCCTGGAGGTGTTTAAGGCACGGGTAGACAAGGTGCTCAGGGACATAGTTTAGTGGCAGATAGGAATGGTTGGAGTCAATGACCTGGTGGGTCTTTTCCAACCTGATGATGCTATGATTCTATGAAACATGCTTGGAAAAAGATTTAAAGGAAGTATGCTTTTGAAGACATTATATAAATATTTATTTAGATCCACTTTACGTAAAGCTGGCAAAGATTATTCTGACTATGTTTTAAAATGCTGGAGCTCAAAATTGTGAATTACAATGTATATCTGTTTTTTCATGTCATACTTTTAAACTGTGTCTAAACTAACCCTTTCTTAAGCACAAGTTTTTACCGTACAGATACTAGTTTCCCACCCATTCAGATCAGCACTTGTTGGAGCCTGTTTTTTCCAGAAAGATTATGTCTGGGAAGGAAGGGGGGCACACAGAATAGGATAACTGGTATATGGTGGTAGGCATATTCCTTAGCCATGGAAAAGAGGCAGTGTTCTAAGCTGTGATATTAATTCTAACAGAACAATAATTTGATAAGTTAAAAAATTGCACATGGAAATGAAGCTTAGTTTTTAGATAATAACTTGACCTTTTTAAACATCTTAATATGTTACCTTAAGCATCTTAAAACACCAAAACAGTTTTTTTTTGGAAAGTGAATAAGTGTAATTATTTCTTTCTCCAATATTTCCTGTTAAAACACAATTGAATTGGTGCTTTTGAACCTATTGGTTCAGCTTGTACTAAGAAGGTATGGACAGTCCTAGGTGAAAGAATACCAGCTAGCATTGTGTTGTAAACATTTTAGTAATGCGTGTGTGTGTGTTGGAAGCATTATTCTCCTTTAAGGTAGTATAGGTTATTTTAATCAGAAGATATAATTATCTATTCAGATACTATGTGGATGTTAAGTACTGCTTATGAAAAAAAATAATTCCATTACATACATTTTTTCTACGAAATCTTTTAAAAATCATAAATAAGAAATTGCCCTTGAAATGTTTTTTTACACTTTCACTTCCCTTTCATGATCTCTCAATATCCTTTAGTACATCATAAGATCTTGTTTTCTGCTATTTGAGAATAATTTTCATTATGACCTGTACTATTGGACTGGAGTTCTTTGTGGTGTGGCCATAGATGACAAACAGTGAATCCTATGCAGAATTTCTTTTGTTTGACTGAATTAGAGAAAAAAACATGCAAGTTATTGATATACTACCTGCAGAAAATACATTAAAGGCTTGTATATCATCTGTTATTTTTAAACTCTGTCAGCACAGTTTGCTAAATAGAACTTAAATGAGCTAGGTTTAATTAGGCCAACTTAACAGCATGGCTAGTGTACTGTCAGGATTTGAGATGAAATTAAATAGTTCCATAAGAATACAAGTTTGCTGTGGTGACCGAATTGTAAAATGTTATGGTGCTTTTTTGTATTTAGGTTTTAGTTGTGTTATTTATGTCTTATTTCTTTGCAGATGAAAGTGGATGGAAAAAATCTCAATGTTTGCAAGCTTGCATTTGCAGGACTGAAAAAAATGGTTACATCATTCAAAATGATAGATTACTGGGTATGTATTCTGGTTTTGTGTATAACTTAGATGTTGAATTCAGTAGTTAGATTGATCATCTTTCAAGAAACATTTTCAAAATTAACTTAGTCACACACTAAAAATTTCCTTCTGGGTCAAACTAACAGCCTATCTAGTCCAGTATTCTAACAGTGGTGATAGGGATGATGTTTAGGGAAAGCAAGGAAGCCTACGTGTTTTCTGTCATCCATTTCTCCTGTACTACCTCAGCATCCAGACTTGTTACGTTCTATTAGGGACTTTAGATGCTGCATCCCTGCCTTATCCTTTTTAGTCTGTGTTTATGGATCTTTTGTTCATTAATTTGTTTGATTCCTTTTTGAAGTTTCTTATTCTGTCTGCCTCTGCAGTCTCACAGTGTGACAAGTTTTAGAAATTCTCTGCGGTTTTAAAGCTGTCTACTTTTTGCTGTCAGCTTACCTTTCAGTTTCATGATCTTTTTAAACTGCAGTCCTAACATGTGTCTCTGCCTTCTCTTCAGACTGAGGCATCTTTCTCTGAGAAGATCTTGTGTCATTCTCTCATTTTTTTTTGCTGCCCTTTTCTTTATCATCTCCAATTCCAGTAGATCCTTCTTGAGATATATAGAACAAAACTGTCTATTGAAATCAATATGTATCTGCACCAAATTTTACAGAAGCAAAATAATGCCATCTGTGGTGTTGGCCATAATCAGGAAGGATATTGAGAACAACCTTTGGGGTTTTTTTTTGTGGCTTCTGCACATTGGCCAATGGTTTTGGAGAATTGTCAGCAATGGCTCTAAGACGTCTTTGTGACTGTATCTGTATTTCTGTCATCCCCATGCCCCTTGCAAACATAAGAAACATGAAGAAAATGACTGTATGAATGATTCTCAATATCAATTGATAGTAAATCTTTTCATTAAAACTTCATTTCATTTTATTAATGTGAGCCTTGACCTTGCAAGCATTTCTTACACGTGCATTAGTTAAAGCATATATGTATGTCTGCTTAAATAGACAAAAATGTTTATGGTCTTAAAGTTTAGTATGTGAGTGTTGTCAGAAATAAAAGCCAGAGAAGCCTTTCCAACAGTAAGATCAACAGAAAAGGGCTCAGAGACGAGAGAACAGCTCAGGCTGCTCGACTGACTTTGGATAATGGAAACTACAGTTTTTGTAGAGATTAGCATTATACAAAAATCTGGAGAAGTTGAGTAATTATACCTGTGTAAACACTGGGTTTTTTTTTTTCCTCCCCTCTCATTTCAGTCTTCACTCACTTCTCCTTCACTTGCTCATCTTTCCTTCTATTTTAAAAACGAGTGAAGGAAGGAAGGTTTTTGGTAGTTTTGTTTGTTGGTTGCTTGTTATGTTTTGCAACCACTTTATCTAGGCTGAAAACATGACCCTGGGTTATCATAATAATCGCCCTGATTCCTGTTGCAGTCACTGTGTTATAGATTCAATTTCTATTTCTTTCTCTGGCTCTGTGAACTATTTATGTGCAATAGAGCAGCTCCAGTAGGAGAGATAAGTTAACCATTCATCCCAAAATAAACAACTGCTGTTCAAGACCCTTGTGATATTGAGCAGAGTAGGGACCTGAAACTGATTTCTCATGTTGCCACAACACAAGGGTTTTAGCTGACTGCTGGGCAGTTGGTGAGGGTGGGAGTTTGGACAAGAGCCTGGAGTGTGTGTGCTTCATCCATATATACCCATATACTTTGAGAGTTTTTCATATTTGGAGTTGAGATGGAAGAATCTTTAGAAGTCTCTTAAGTTTAATGAGATGGTAAAATGTTTTTATTCGTCTGAATGGAAAACAGGAAGCAGAAATAATTATCAGTTTCAATCGAATACTAGAAATCCAAAAGTATAAAATTGGTTAGGATTGCTTAGTTATTTAAGATACACCCACCATATTCAGAATGTCTCAATTTGACTGTGGAAGATATATTGGGCTTCTGCTAACAACTCTTAACATTTAGGTATCTGACAGTGGTAGCATAAAACAAAACTTCTACAGTAACTTTACCAATATAAAAATTAAATCTAAAAAGGCTATGAACAGACTTCATATGTGAGATTTGAATTAGGCATCTGTGCTTTTCAGTACTCCATTCTAGACATTTGACTTTTTAAAGAAATCAGTAGGAATAAACCTCTTTAGAATGTCTCAAGATTAGTCACAAAAATTCCAGGCACACACAAGCACTTTTGCAAATGTTGACTGAAGGTTTCAATGATTACTGGTGTTCATTTCCAGTACATACCAGTACTTTATGCTGGTATACAGTACGTACCAGTAAGTGATGCTCGTTCTTAACGCTGGTTCTCGAAGCCTGTGAGAAGAAAAGTCAGGCCCATTCTTATTCATCAATGATTGTTTCTTGGTTTCAATCTAGTTACCCTGTTTTTCTAGCCCGCTAATTAGAAATGTATTTAGAAAGAATTCAGTTGGGGTTTTTTTGGCATTTGTTAATCTCTTCAGTGACTGGACTATATTAAATGTTAATATTAGCCTTTCTGAATAATGATTTTCCTTTTAGATTGTTTGTTGGAGGTCATGAGAACTGAAGATCTACACAAAAACAATGAAGCTCTCCTGTATTGCATGGGAGCTATAAAATTCCTGTCTGGAAATGCAGTACTCGTTAATGATATGGTCAGCAAAGGAGGTATTGAAAAATTGCTGCAATTAATGAAGAAGATTAATAGCATAAAAGAAAATGACACGTATTTCTCCAACTCAGGCCGCCTATTAGTTCAGGTTAGTGTTTACTTTATTTCTAAAAGTACACACTTCAAGGGCAGATAAAAATTAATTAGGGGAGATAAGCTAACCCAGTGTGCCACTAACAGAATTGTACCTATATTTGCATAGACTTCTTTTTAAGGAGTTTCCATGATAGGACCTAGATTGAATTATGATAGATATTTCTGTGTAGTCAATTTTAAAGGCTTTAGAAATTCTGAAGCTAATAGAAATATTTTTTGGTGCCTAATAAAACCAGTTTCTTATTAATGCTTTGTGGTGCTGAATGTTCTGTATATTACAGTAAACTAGTAAAAGTATGTTCCTTAGCTAAATTCTTTAAACTGAAATAATACAAACCTGTTCTGTTACACTCTAGGAGATTACAAAAAGCTTTTTAATTACAAGAATAATGCATTTTTAAAAGTCATTGAATCATTGAAGAGTTACGGTTAGAATTGACCGTAAAGATCATATAGTTCCAACATACCCTGCCATGGGCAGGGACACTTCCCACCAGACTAGGCTGCTCAAGGCCTCATCCAGCCTGACCTTGAACACCTCCAGGGATGGGGCAGCCACAGCTTCTCTGGGCAACCTGTGCCAGCGTCTCACTACTCTCGTGGTGAAGAAATTCTTACTAATGTCTAGTCTAAATCTGCCCTTCTCCAGTTTATACCCGTTTCCACTCATCACCACAAGCCTTTATGAATAGTCCCTCTCTAGCTTTCTTGTAGGCTCCTTTCAGGTACTGGAAGGTCACTATAAGATCTCCTTGGAGCCTTCTCTTCTCCACGCTGAATAAGCCCAACTTTCTCAGGCTTTCCTTATATGGAAGATACTCCAACCCTTGGATCATCTTTGTAGCCTCCTCTGGACCTGTTCCAACAGCTCCATATCCTTCTTATGCTGAGGATTCCAGAACTGGACACAGTTCTACAAATGAGGTCTCACAAGAAAGGAATAGAGGGGCAGAATCACTTCCCTCAACCTGCTGGCCATGCTTCTTTTGATGTAGCCCAGGACTCAGTTGGCCACCTGGGCTGCAAGCACACGTTGCTGGCTCATGTGGAGTTTTTTATCAGCCAGCACCCCCAGGTCCTTCTCTGCAGAGCAGCTCTCAATCACATGATCCCCCATCATGTACTGAAATTGGGGATTGCCCTGACCCAGGTGTAGGGCCAGGTATAGCCCTGTTGAACCTCATAAGGTTCTCAGAGGCCCACTTCTCCAGCCTGTCCAGGTCTCCCTGGATGACATCCCATCCTTCCCGTGTTTAACCAGCAGATCTTGACTCAACCACACCAGTTTCTTCCCTTCCGTGCCTGATTTTCTACATACATGGGTGCTCTTGAGCTTTATGGAAAGCATCCTTGAATATTTTCCAGCTCTGTTCTGCTCCCTTGTCCCCAAGGACCATGTCCCAGGGGGTCCTACTGAGTAATTTCTTGAAGAGCTGGAAGTCTGCTTTCCTGAAGTTTAGTGTCATGACTATACTCCTCGCCTGTCCCATATCCCTCTAGACCTTGAACTCCACCAATGCATGATCACTGCAGCCCAGGCTGCCTCTGATCCTAATGTCACTGATGAGTTTGCTTGTATTGGTGACCATAAGGTCCAATATCACTTCTCCTCTGGTGAGGGTCTCTATCAGCTGGACTAAGAACTTATCCTTAATGCAATCCAGGAGTCTTCTGGACTGCCTACAGCTTGCTGTGATACTTTTCCAGCATATGTCGGGTGGTTGAAGTCCCTGAGTAGGATGAGAGCTTGCAAGTTTGAAGCTTCCTGTAGCTGGAGGAAGACGACTTCATCAGTTGGTTCTCCTTGATCAGGTGGCCTGTAGTATACACCAACCACATGGTTCCTGTTCATTCTTCTGTCCTTAATTTTGACCCACAAGCTCTCAACCCGTTTGTGGCTACTCTTCAATTACAGCTCTTCACATTCTATCCCTTTCCTGAGATAGAGGGCAATGCTTCCACCCCTCCTTCTGGGTCTGTCCCTTCTGAACAGCCTGTAGCCGTCATGGGATTTGTCCTCCCACCATGTTTCTGTGATGGTGACTAGATCATAGCTTTCTAAAAATGCATAGGGAAATATAGCTATGTTTCTTAGACAAAGTATGTTTGAATAGCTATAATTTAAGAAAAATGTAGTTGTAAAAGCCATAACTTTCTGAAGCTTTTTGAAGGCAGCAGGCTCAAAAATATCTTTTGACATCTGAGGTACCTTGATGAGTGTTGGCTATGAAAACTAATCCTTTGCCCTATAATTGTTTAAACCTTAGTATTTTAGGAAAAAATGGTTATGGAGCTAAATCTTAAGTTATGCATAGGTTGTGGGGTTTTTTATATTTGTCAGGTAGATTTCTGACATTTCTCTTGGAAATCATGGATGTAAAGATCCGTGAATAGTATCATTGTAAGCTTTTGGGACTTAACAGGAAAATTAGGTGGACACTTTTCCCTACTTATTATGACAGATTTCTTTAATTCTCTGCTAATTTACAAACTAGGGATTTTATATTACCTGAAATTTTGTGAGAAAACCGATAGCTTACATCATCACTATACTATTACTGATATTTATCTGTTTATTTTAGTGGAGCTATGAGGTATGTCTCTCCAGAGACGTGTGTACAATCTTGATACAAACATAAACAGCCTGGGAGATGCTACAAAGCACTGAATGAATTTATGTGACTTGATACTTAAGTTTGGCTAAGGAAGTCCCAAGTGGCAAATTGCTGAAGACTGGGAGAATATACGATGACTGAAAATTTTGTGCTTGTCTTCTTTCCTGACTGGTTGTGTCATCATTAAGTTGCTATATGAATCACAAAATTCTCAGATACACTACCATCTGTAGAACTGAAAATGTTAATCTTCTTGTGGAACTGTGAATTTCCAAACAGTTCTAAAATAATCTGTGCCATTTTGGTGATATTATGTCTAATATCCTATACAAAAGTTGTATATGGGATTTCCAAGCCTTCTTTTTCAAGAAAAGTTGTAGCAATCAAAATTCTAATAAGCATATTTTTTCCTTGAATGTTACTAGGTTAAACTTTGTAAGTACTGATACTACTGCGGTGCTATAATAAGCTATTGGTTTGGTTAGAAACCCCCTAAATACTGAGGGATCGGGGGTCCAGAATATTCTGTTCTCAGTGTAATTTGCAAGCTGGTAGTCAGTGACTTAAAACACCTAAACTGTCAGAAGAGTAAGCTTAGATGAAGGAGTTTGATGTGCCACATACAGAAACTGTGCAGTCATTTCAGTGAGTGGAAATTAAGGTGCAGGTTTTTTGTAGGCATTTTAAAACCCAGATTAGAGCTCTATATCCTGGATCTCTCTTCATGTCTATGTAGTTAAAAATCTTTATCCTTCTGAGAACACGTGGGGATGGTTAAAAGTGAAGCATATTACTTACTGACATTTGCTGGGTGCTGTTGGCATTAATCGTACTGTACACATAATGGGAATCCTGTTGGGTAGAACATCATAGAATCATATAATCACCAGGTTGGAAAAGACCTCCAGGATCATTGAGTCCAACCATTCCTATCTGCTGCTAAACCATGTTCCAGAGCACCTCATCTACCCACATTTTAAACACCTCCAGTAATGGTGACTCAACCACCTCCCTGGGCAGCCTCTGCCAGTCCCCGATGACCCTTTCTGTGAAAAGTTTTTTTCCTGATATCCAGTCTGAACGTCCCCTGGTGCAGCTTGAAGCCATTGTCTCTTGTCCTGTCACCCTGTCACTTGGGAGAAGAGGCCAGATCCCTCCTCTCTACAGCCTCCTTCCAGGTAGATGTAGAGAGCAAGATGATGTAAATCAGCCTGCTGATTTAGAAGAAGTTTTTTTTTCCCATTGAGGCATATAAAAATAACAAATAATGTCCAAGTAATAAAGCTAGTGAATCAGATGATTTTCAGCAGTTTGATTCACTATCTGAACTTCCCCAAAACTTCGTAGAAATGTTTCTTTTTTCATTTGTATGTGGATAAATTTAATTTTGTAAATTAAGGTTCTAATTTGAAAATGTTCCATTTCACACTTTTTTTTTTTTGTCATTATTATCTCTTGTTTTCAGTATGACTGGAAGTGTAGCAAAACTATTTTGTACAGTTTGAATAGACTGGCTGTTACCAGAAAGAACTTGAGTATTTTGTGGACAAGTCAATACTGACAACTGCCTCTTACTGAGGTTGCTGTTTTATTAGTTCATATGTTCTTTTCTATAGTAGTACAGGTACTTCATTTTAATTCCTCTTGTGAGAAAAGTAGCAATTCCTGCTGCTGTGGAATTTCTGTGCAACTTTCTCAGCTTCTTCAGCAAATCTACATTAATGTGCACCATTTCTTCCATGTGAATTGATTGTTCAGTCATCGTAGACGGATATGGGAATATTGTCATTATATTCTCAGGAATACAGTGTTGAAGAAAGCTGCTTCTGTGATTTATGTCTTCAGAATAAAGAACAGTTTTTTGTCATACCTTAACTTATAGCAAAAGATAAATACCTAATGACATATGGTGGAAGTGTCAATCTGCTGGAGGGTAGGGAGGCTCTGCAAAGGGATCTGAACAGGCTGGACCGCTGGGCTGAGTCCAGTGGCATGAGGTTTAACACGGCCAAGTGCCAGGTCCCACACTTGGGGCACAACAACCCTATGCAGAGCTACAGACTAGGAGAGGTCTGTCTAGAAAGCTGCCTGGAGGAG
>WAAB01018944.1:0-45495 GCA_013389865.1 Piaya cayana
TGGTGATTCCAGCCTGAAACTGCTCCATATTTATTCTCTCTGTGGTAGCTTATGAAAAGGGATTCTCTTGTCTTGAATTAAAATAAACATACAACTACTTACAACTTAACAAAAAAGGCCCAATACTGATTTCAATATTTTTTCTGACTGTACCTTGTATAGGTTGTTTGGAGTTGGGAAAAACGAGTGGATCTTTTGTGGGAGAGAATAAATAGTTCACAAGACCATGGAAGTATTTCTGTGATGACCTTGCAGTCTGTGCAAGTCCTTCATTTTAGATGAATATGTTGCACAGAACCTTGGGATCTAACTAACAAATTTGTAGTAAGACCTTTTAATTAGAAAAATGGATTGTTTATTAAGCTATAAAAAGTGTTTTAATTTCTTTGAGGGAATTAAGGGAGGGGAACTCTGAGTTAGTTAAAAATGCAGTTGTGGTATTTCTACCCTGCAAGGCTCAGTAGCTTTTCATTTTTAATACTTCTCAGATAACAAGTGAAATAGAATAGTAAATGTTCCTGATGCATAATAATTATTCTATAATTATTAATTTCATTTATAATTTGCATTTTTATATCTTTAATTAAAATGCAGTATACTGCAATTAGGCTATATTCAGCTGGTAATATTATCTAATGCACGCAAAGAATTGCTAATTTTAGGCATGGTCTGTATCTAAATGTTATCAGGCCTCCTTGAGGATGATGTCCTTTGTATCCAGCTACTCGGGATGTATTTGCACTCTGTGTATGCTCAGTAACTTGTAGGAACGGGATTTTTTCTTCTATATATTAAAATAAATTGTACCAATTCTGTTCATGTCAAGGTGCATGTAGTTCTGATAGGTAGAGGAGATCAATACCAGGCCCTTCATTTGCAATCAGGAGCATTTTACTCTCTAAAAATGCCCAAGAGCCTGAAGAAAGGACGGTTGTATTTTCAGTGTTTGAAGCAATCCATTTTGGTGCAGTTTCAAGCATTTCTGTTAAATATTGTGTGTTAGTCCACCACTCTTGGGGAAGAGCAGCTGGTCAGGTAAATAACCGATGTTCTGCTGATCAGGAATGTCAGTGTATCCGTGCTGCAGGGCTGGTCGCCTCCTCAGTCTCTCCCAGATACTCACTGCCCATCGGATCTGCCTGCTGCTTCACTTAAAGGAAGTGGCTAAAGTAGAAGGTCAGAGGGAGCTTTAGCAGTGCATCAGCTTTTTCCTAGTATCGATCAGTTAGTGTTTACTGGATTAGTAATTAACATGACTATAATGTTGCAGACCTGCATTTTTGTTGCTGATTTTGCTCTGCTAGTAATGGAAGGAGATTTACATTTTGTCCCAGTAAGCACACAAGACTTCATGTGCTTGTTTCACTTTGCCAAGATCTGCAGTTCCCTTTGGTCAAAAAGATACAGCTTGAGACAATTATTGCATTAAAATGGCATGAAAAAAAATTAAAGCTTGCTTTTGTTTGTAGCTTCTGTCACTTTTATGATGCACTTTTAATAAATATTTCATCACTTATTGCTTTCCTTGGCTCACTTCAATTCTGGCTTTGGGTAAATAAGGCTTTGAGTAATGATCATGATGGAATCATCACCTCCAATAAGACGTCTGCTAGCTTCTTTTTTTTTTTTTGTACCAGCTTGGGCACTTCAGCACTTTCCAATGCGTTGGAATATGGTGATTATTGAAATCTTATTGCCGGTGTAGAGTTTCCTGAAACTTTTTTGGCACGACAGAACCCTGTACAAGACACAAGGACCTCTCTTATGTTTGCCTGAAATGTTATTCTCTTTCCCACTGAGTTGTAAAACCCATTTCCAGCTTTCACTTAACAGCTTTTGCTTATGTTATTCATGCCTTAAATGGCAGTAATTATTCAAGAGCAAAATAAGTGTGCATCCCCTGTGATAGTTTAATGTTTTTCCTCCATGCAGTACTGTCCATTTATTTATAATGGATAATGATAACCTATTTCTATAACCCTATTTAACAGCATACAAGCATGTTTATATAAGCTTTATAACCATGTTCTGCAGAGGGTGAAATGGAAGCTGCGTTGCAGGTGTGTGCTCTGTGATTATGCATCCAGAGCAGTGGTATGGAATAGGCAGAAACTCTGTTGAGTGGGAGCTTTTTACAGTAAACACCTATAGAGTGTTGGGAAGCTTATTTTACTCAGTGAAACTCCCTAGAAAGTCATGTGCTCATGTCTTACGAGTGAAGGGAGTGGTCTCCAGAGCTTTTCTTCTTCCTCCTGCTCTGGCTGAGAAGGAAATAACCCAGTGACTTACCTTCTGTAAGGTTCCAGATGGGAGTAGGCACAGATGACATGGGTAGGGTGACTGTGTAGCCCAGTTTAATGAGCGTAGGCCAGTATTTGTGATATAGTAATTTCACTTCTTTCCCTGTTTTCGAACCCTAGTGCCACATAGCCCCACCCTCCAAAGGTCTCTCTTGGGATTTGTTTGTACTGTCTAATCCAGAGCCGTCAGCACTGTTCCAAATATCTCACCAAGTCGGATTAAAACCTTGTGGCATAGTTTACGTTGTCTGCTAACGGTGTGGCTCTTGATACCAAAATTCCTTGATTCTGTGAGTTCCACACTCAAAGACTGGATAGTTTTAAACCACTGTGGAACTCCTGCAGCTGAACTAGGGGAGTGGAACAAAGCTGTGCCACCCACAGCAGTGGCAACTGTGCCAGCAGAAGTATCTGGAGATGTGGATGGTATCGTGCTCCAGCAACAGCATCTTTGACAGCCACTAAATGCTGTGTCTTTGTATTGTTGTGAATCTTGTCTCTGTGGTAACCATCCAGAGCAGCCCAGAATACGCTTCTAGCTTGCATTGGTTTCCAAGCCAGGTAGGCTTGAGCTGAGTTTGTTTCCCAAGTGAGTACAGGAGATGCGCAGAGCAAGGCTGCTCAGCTGTAACCCCAAAAGGGGAGTTTGCCTGATTTTGCATGCATGCAGCATGTGACCGTTAGGAAGAATAGAGCAAAACGTTGTGACATTTTGGCTGTGTGGGTATTAGAGAGCGTCAGCTCTAGGACCACTGTGACGTGAACAACAAAAATACTTTGTCTGGTCAGTTAAATTATGTGTCTTAACTAGGTATAGACTTTAGAAAGTGGTTGGCTTGTGTTCAGACGGAGAGATTTGAATATAAATGAAAGGATTGAATTAGAATAAATACATAATAATTATTTTTTCTCTAGACATAATTAATACTAATGCTGCTAGTAATGTTGCTGGTGTTTTCAGAGTTGTGAATGATTAACTAGGGCAAATGACTACTTGGCACAACCTGGTTTTAGTATAAATTTATAGAATATTGGGTGACAGTGGTAATTTGTGTAGCAGTAAGACAAAATAATGCTTTTCACTTTACTTGTGTTGCCCTAATGCATGTCTGTAGCAGAATTATGAAATGTTCTGTGTGCCCGTTTGTGCTGGTTGCTTCTGAACAGCCGCAGCTTGAGGGGCTCATCCATATGAATATATCCTTGTACGGCTGTGGTTTCTTTATGAAATGAGTGCTGACGACAAGAGGCTTGGATGCAGGCTTCAAAAGAAATATATTTAAATGGAGACAGCCAAAAAGGGACAGTTAAAGGTACTGTCCGGTGTGTGTATGTTTATATGTTATTTTAGATGCATGGAGAGAGAGAATATACATACAAACTTGTACTCACATATACTTGTGAGCATACAAATTTGTTCTTTGCTGTCCAAGTGTAAAATGTGGAGCTCCAGAGTGTGTTCCTTAAACAACTACTGGAGTTCCCCTGGGTTTTCGAGGGCAGTTTATAAATTGCACTCATGTATTCATCAGCATTGGCCAGAGATAAAACTGCAGCGGGTTTTCTGTCTAACTCTTTGGCTGTACTTTGGGAATCACTTCATTATCTTGGGCTCTGAGGTCGCCCATCGTAGAAGGAGTTCTGTCTGCTGCTTCCTTGGAAGTGGTGCAGAGGCAGGATAGCTGCCTCTGGAACTAAAACTCTTTGTGGTTTATGTAGTTATTGCAGTCAAAGAGTATAAATTAGTAACCAAGTGCATTATTTGGAGAGATCTCTGCCAACTGTTTTCAAGCACTTTAACATGAACAGCTACAGGTGCTGTTCAGAGTTACACCAACGGTTATTGTAAATTGACTGGGGAGGGGACCCTGGTCAATAAATTGACTTTATTTGCCTTTTCAGATAAATGAAGCAGACTTATTTCTTAAAATGCAAAGATAGGATTAGATCCATTTTTTGACTCAAAAAGTAGAGAGAATATTTATAAGAGGGGAAAAAAAAAATGAAACAGAATCCTCGTCACTACATTTTGCAACAGTGAGGAACAAAAGCAGTAATGCTTTGTCTGTGAATTAATGACCGATAAGAGGTACTGTGGTTCTGTTAAAATCATGTGATTCCACTCATGGTTGTGGCATATTGCTAGTTCATTGTTTTGATGCTTTCCTGTTTTCTTGTTCCTAAAGAACTGAGTTATGGGATGAATTATGCCACACTGTGTGTGCCTTTATCTGTGAAATTGTGGCCTGTTGCTTTGGCCCTCAAAAAAGAAGGGAAAAGTGGCTATGAGCAGCATAAGGATAANATAAATTAGTAACCAAGTGCATTATTTGGAGAGATCTCTGCCAACTGTTTTCAAGCACTTTAACATGAACAGCTACAGGTGCTGTTCAGAGTTACACCAATGGTTATTGTAAATTGACTGGGGAGGGGACCCTGGTCAATAAATAGACTTTATTTGCCTTTTCAGATAAATGAAGCAGGCTTATTTCTTAAAATGCAAAGATAGAATTAGATCCATTTTTTGACTCAATAAGTAGTGAGAATATTTATAAGAGGGAAGAAAAAAAGAAACAGAGTCCTCGTTACTACATTTTGCAGCAGTGGGGAACAAAAGCAGTAATGCTTTGCCCGTGAATGAATAACCAATAAGAGGTACTGTGGTTCTGTTAAAATCATGTGATTCTACTCATTGTTTTGATGCTTTCCTGTTTTCTTCTTCTTAAAGAACTGAGTTATGGGATGAATTATGCCACACTGTGTGTGCCTTTGTTTATCTGTAAAATCGCGACCTGTTACTTTGGCCCTCAAAAAAGGAGGGAAAAAATGGCTATGAGCAGCATAAGGATAATTGCTAGGAAAAAGGACTCCATCTGTGTGTGCATCATCAGTTTCTGTATGAATATTTGTATCCATTTCTAGTCAGATTTAATATCTCTGGGGTCTAAATCAATAGTTACATTCACTTGATNAATTAGATCCATTTTTTGACTCAATAAGTAGTGAGAATATTTATAAGAGGGAAGAAAAAAAGAAACAGAGTCCTCGTTACTACATTTTGCAGCAGTGGGGAACAAAAGCAGTAATGCTTTGCCCGTGAATGAATAACCAATAAGAGGTACTGTGGTTCTGTTAAAATCATGTGATTCTACTCATTGTTTTGATGCTTTCCTGTTTTCTTCTTCTTAAAGAACTGAGTTATGGGATGAATTATGCCACACTGTGTGTGCCTTTGTTTATCTGTAAAATCGCGACCTGTTACTTTGGCCCTCAAAAAAGGAGGGAAAAAATGGCTATGAGCAGCATAAGGATAATTGCTAGGAAAAAGGACTCCATCTGTGTGTGCATCATCAGTTTCTGTATGAATATTTGTATCCATTTCTAGTCAGATTTAATATCCCTGGGGTCTAAATCAATAGTTACATTCACTTGATGCACAGTTCTGTCAGTACCTAGTCCTTTTCCCCAGGTGTAGGCGCTCTAGGGGTAGAGGAATGCGTTGAAGTGGGTGTTTTACTGGTCTGTGTTGGTCTCTGCTGCATCCCGTAGAACCAGTGGAGACTCNGTTTATCTGTAAAATCGCGACCTGTTACTTTGGCCCTCAAAAAAGGAGGGAAAAAATGGCTATGAGCAGCATAAGGATAATTGCTAGGAAAAAGGACTCCATCTGTGTGTGCATCATCAGTTTCTGTATGAATATTTGTATCCATTTCTAGTCAGATTTAATATCTCTGGGGTCTAAATCAATAGTTACATTCACTTGATGCACAGTTCTGTCAGTACCTAGTCCTTTTCCCCAGGTGTAGGCGCTCTAGGGGTAGAGGAATGCGTTGAAGTGGGTGTTTTACTGGTCTGTGTTGGTCTCTGCTGCATCCCGTAGAACCAGTGGAGACTCCTCCGAATGACATTTCCAGGCAGCCCCATGAGTCAGTCTCCTGTATTGAGTTTTCCCTGGCAAAGCTCAACCTTCCACTGCAATTTCTAAGTAACTGTACTAGCTGGTGAACAATCTTGCATCTCCCTGAGCAGCGTCTATGTATTCATTGATTCTGTGCGGAAAAAGATACCCTGGTTACGTATTTCTGCAGAGAAGGATTTTAGAAAGATTTCTTCCTTTAGAGGAGGTGCAGGCTTCCTTTATAATGTGGTTAAATCCAGGTGAGAGAGATTGTAATTAAGCATAATAAACATTTCCATGACAGGAGTATGAGTTTAGGCAAATATGACCTTTATATCTGCCTTAAGTACAGGTCACAAGCACAATAGATGTTTGAGAGGCTGCAGACAGTAGGAGTCAACTGATCTGGTTTAAACGTGCACCCTTCCTGCTGTGATAATTGGCAAAAAGATGATAGAGAAATAAGCATGAGAGGTTTGTTTCTTAAACATTATCTTTCGGATGAGGCATAAATAATGAGGCAAAATAAGTCTATAATTAATATTTTGTCATTTATACAGCTCATTGAGGGTTAGATCAAACTGCAGGAGCACCAGAATATTAAGTAGGTTGTTCTGCTCTTTAAGGAGTTGATATCAGATTTCTGATCACACTTCTTTTTTTGAGGCTGTAATGCAAACCTATTTAGAAATGCGTAAGTAGTGAAGAATTCGGCTTCATGTAGTATTGGGAGTTAATTAAAAATTATCTGCTGTTCACAAACAACCAATTTTAGAATAATCTGGCAGAAATTCAGATGAGATGCTCGCTTTCCAGACTAATAGGAATATATCTTCTCTGTTGGCACTTTGAAATCATTATGGTAGTCAGGTTTTACATTAAATGATGGATGGATAATGTGAAAAATGATCTGGACTGTGATTTTTTCAGAAAAAGAGTCTGAACTAGCACAGTGAATTTGGAGAATGGTAAATAAAGGCCCTTGGAAATGCTATCACTCATTGCATGGGGGTGCTGTGGAGACCAACCAAGTGCATATAAGTATATAAAAGACTTTTTATGTAATAGGAATTGCTAAATTTTATCTCATTAAAGAGCAAAATTTGGAAATTGCCAAACTTTTGTGAATTTAATAACTTTCTAGTGTTTAAAATTCTTAGTAAGTCATTAACAGAAGTGTGAGCACCCTCACATCTTTTCATTTATCCTTTTTCTGCTGCACCTAAGGCACAAGGCTAACCATCAACAGCTGATGGGCAGGACACCTCACAATGTAGGTTTGTACATCTGAAATCAGAGTTAGCTCTCTCAGATGTTCTTATCCCTGTTAGTTTTATTAATTGTCAGTGTTATTACACTGACCGCTATGTCAGAACAGCTTTTCTGGTTAAGGTCAGAAATATTAATTACAAGTTACATAATTGTCACTACTGCTTGTGCTTCAGCTGCTTGTTCTGATGAAGCTGTATTATAAACGTAGGATTGCATTAATTGTCAGCCTTTTCTTTGGACAGTGATAGATCAAAGATAGGGAAATAAAATACAAAAATTAGAGAGCTGAATCTTCAGCTTCATGGGAGAAGCAGGGACTTTGAGTGAAATGACTGGTGTTATAGTTACATGATAGTTACAAGACTTTTACCATAATTTGGAGTGATTTGGAGGTCTCCGTAATAACACTGACTTCTAGCATCCTCTAAAGGCTGTAATGGCCACTTGATATTTGAAAGCAAAGGAGCTTTTCTATCAGTGCTCTCTTCTGTTACAGAATTCCACCCAAAGAGTAGCACTGTTCTCTTTGGATGTATCGGGTTTGTATTTTGGGAAGTGCAGCCATTCTGAGCAGAGGACTGTGACAGCAGACATGGAGACTCTTAATGTGCTTGCGGTGTCTAAAGTACCAGTATGCTCGTTTTGTACTGATCTGGATTAGGTCACCGCGCTGCATAATTTATACTTGAAGCTTATACCTTCACTGTCATTTAAAAATGCAGCACACATTTTCTGGCACTTTGTGTTATTTATTCTTTATCAGCTTTTTAAATTTAGTGGGGTAAGTAGGAGGCCACCCCACATACAGGAGAAACGCCAAAGAGTTGGAGATTTGGAGATGGAAAATAGAACAAAGCTGGCTTGAACTGCTGAGTAGCTCGCTGCAGCAAAGGTCATTTTTCTCCCCTGAGAACCATTCCTTTCACTGCCTCTCTGACCTTCACACTAGTTTTCTGTAAACCTGCTTCCAGCTGCAGGGGAATTTAATTTTCTCTCTGAATTTCTTTGATACTCTATTTACACCAGTTACCTGGCTCATCCATCCTGTTAGACTGGGATGAAGAGCTGCTGTGTGCAGACAACTGTTTGCTGCCTTTTTCCCTGGATCCTGAATATTCTTAGGCTTTCTTCCCCCTGTGTTCTCTCACTGCAAAGCTGTTCCTGTGTCCTAACCACTTTCTAGCCAGAAAGACTGAAGAGAACCCTGTGGATTGTTTTCTGGCTTTCCCTGCTATTTCAAAGAGTTGTTAACCTTGATTGAGGTCAGCCTTATCCTCATAGAGGTTGGCTAAAAAGAATGACCTTGCTGCTGCCCCCTCAGTGGCAGTGGCTGATGGCAGGCGGTTTGAGTGAGGAGTGACACGGAGGTTGGCTGCATTTAATCATGTTCCAGTGATATGGTGAGATTCCCACAAGTCTGGAGATGGAGATAGGAAAACATTTTGGGGATGTTGTGAGTGTGGATGTGCTCACCTTTGTGAAGCGTTACCATCCTGTGGTGCCAGAAACCATGTTGAGTCAAATTAAACATTGGTATTTGTTGTGTTGTTATTTAGACTCTTATAGTGACACGTTACAAAACCTGGGGATGTGCCAGGACACCTGTGGTCATAAGTCACTGGAGGAAATGTTTGGGTTCTGGTGTGTTTAAGATGCGGTTAAGTTACTCTTGAACTTCTGCGTTTACTGAGCCTCTTGCATTTCAATTTTGTGGTTTTTAAAGGCAACAAATCCGTTTGTGGCTGAAATGTACTGTTTACTTCAGCTTTTTCTTTTCTGTATTGTGTTCCAAAGGTGCTTTTCTCTCTTCTGTTGACAAGTGTAACTGAGGGCAGATTTTGCAGTAAGCCTGCAGATGGGTTGCTTCACTCTAAACAGAAAAGTCCTTGCACACACATTGCTTGCTTCATCTTAGCCATAATTATGTAAGATGTAAGTACCCTTGCAAGATGAAATGCCGGACCTTGCTCATAGATCAGCTCTTTAAAATAATTAAAGGCAGACACTGCATCGTAAGGTTCTATTAAGAGACTTAAATGCAGTGTGAAGAAAATGTCAACCTTTTGCTTTTTGCTTACATTGTAAACAAATTAGCCAAATTTTAAATGTCCTGTACTTACATTTCACTTTCCAGTTATATATATTCCAGTTCAGATAACTTCCTAATGATGACAGTCTTTAATTCATTCACGTATTCTTTTGTATACACACACAGAGGCAGGCGTATATATCAAAACCATGAGACAGTTAAAACGTTCAGCTTTATGATTTGTGAGGAATCTATTGCTTCTCTGTTGGCAGCTTAGTAATAAATGAGTAAACTGTTTATAGTTGATGCTGCCATGTGCTGGAAAGCTCAGAGGGATGCATTATGCTACCGCAACTGATCAAGCTATTTTTCTATCTGAGCTTTAGTCTTAGGAGGAGTCTGAGGGATTGTACGTGTGAATATACTGCAATGTCTCATCAGGGAATGGGGAACACCTCACTTTTCCATAGTTTCTTTTCAACAGGTGCAAACCAGTTATTGAAAATCTGTAGTAGTTTCAGTCTTGTGTAAGTTCTGCCAAGTAAACCAGAGCCTCGGTCGTCTGTTCCAAATTGAGGTCGGTGGGAAGGGGAGGGCACTGAGCTATTTCAAAGTAAGATTTTTTTTATTGCGAGTTTTACTTAAGTATTTATTAAGTCGTATATTACTTATTAAGAATGAGATTCATTAGGTTTTGAGTGTAATTTTTAACTTTAATACAATTAATCATCACAAAAAATACAGAGATCATAAAGAATAAGTGTGAATTCTTCCATGTTAGTACGGCTGGCTAACAGTAGTTGCTGTAGTACTCAACAAGGGAAGGAGTAAGATTTTTGGAGATACATCTTGATTTATTTAGAAAATCAGGAAAAAATCTTAACTAGTTTCAGAGACAGCAGGAGGAGACTGTTTCTTCATATTTCTCTTCACCAGAAAGGAGTCTAAAAGGTCTTTATAATGACCACTTGGAAGGTTTTCTGTCGCTTTTACATTTATGACAACTCTTTTCTATCCCTGCATCTCAGGTTGTCATTTATGCTGATGGTAAAAAGTAATTTCATTCAAGTGCAAACACTTCTCTGGTGGAACCACAGTGTAGGGGAGGAAATGAAGAAAAACATCATTTCCAATTAAGGCTGCAGAGAGAATTTAGGTAGAGGGAATGTAATTACACAGATTGGCATTTGTCCAGTGTTCCAGGCCTAGCAGCTCTATAATGAAATAAAAATCTTTTGTTTACAATTATTTTACTCTCCTGAGTGCATCCTACACTCACTTTCAACCAATTTCGGTGTTACCTGAAAGAAAGAAATGACAAGTCGATGCTGTGAGTAGGAGCTGCATTGTAAAAGCGTTGTTTTATTGGCTTTATCTGGGATTCTTACCTCCTGAAGTAAGATGTCATCTATCAAATCTCATTTTTCTGGGTTTTTTCATATTCATCCCTTCAGGAGCTGCAATCTGACTTTGCTGATTGAAAACAGTTGGTACATTACAAGGCAGACAGGCCTGATTCTTTTTTCTTTCTTTCTCCTAAAGGGTTATTAGGGAGGCAGAAATACCAACAGTTTGGTCTTTGCATTTTGTTATAATGAACTAGTCTTGATTTTAATCCATTTCTCATTCCTTGCTGAGTCTCCCAAAAACTAATCCTGGAGGTTACTAGAGCAAGTTGAGATGTTAAATACCCAAACTCAAGTTCCAATACCCAAACTCAAGTGCAGAGGTTCCTGGACACAATATTAATGGACTGATGTACAGAAGGTGAGGCTGCGTAGTGGGGGTGACCCTTATGGCCTTAAACACTGTGACCTGGAGCTGTAATACTGCTGTTATAATCCTGAGTTGTGTTTCTGACATACTTGGTGGGAATCATGTGTGTTTAAAAAAACAAAACACCAACAGATCTTACTAAATACAGTTCCCTTATCTAGCTCTAAAAGCAAAATGTGAGCAAATTTATTCATGACGCTGAAAATCCATTTGTTTCTGCCATACCTCTATCTTTCCAAGTACAAGAAAATGGCAGCTTACTGAGTAACTGCTGTGGAGAGGAGCTGGAGTCTGTTCAGGTTTTAAGTACCTGAAAAGAATCTTTTGCTGAAAGTGATTCCATGGCTATGAAATGCATCCTTTTTCATTTTCCACAGTAAGTAGTAGTCAGCGATAGACTCCTCTCATTTTTTACTGCAGGCACTTGAGATTTTAAGAAAGATAGCATTATATATTTAAAAATATCAGTAACCCAGCTCTGCAGTGATAGAATGTGGAAAAGGGTTCCCACAGTGTGCCCTGAGCAGAGCCTGTGCTGTTCCGGGGAGGTGCCGAGAGGCTTGGTGTCCACTTGACTCTTGAAACTCTTGTGATTGTCCTGTAGGAAAGAAACAATTGCAGTGGAAGAAAGGTCAGGAGAGTACGTAGGATGGGGGGTTTGTTTTCTGTCTTAACCGTAACCGCAGCATATTTGCACTTAAGGAGATTGCTGCATCAGTGCGTCTGCATTAGTACAGCTGGTCTTCACCTTGTGCTGTGTCCTCAAAATAGATTTCATAGCAGATCTCCATCATCCGTGTGCAAGTAGGGACTTTAAAGCATTGACTCCTTTTGCTTCTGCTCAGGACAGATACAGACAGGCTGGATCTGGAACTTGGGAGCTGTTAAGATATTTTCTATGATCGACAGGTGTACTAAGAGGGGAGCAGAGCCTGTTCCTGTAGTGTCTTTTTGCTTATCCCTCATTTTGTTTTGTTGTTGCAGACAAAAGGATGCTGTAATTTAAAACATATGGTTATTCTTTATAGGGTTTTCTCGGTCTTTTGAATACACTTAATAAATGTACTTAAACATGAGTCTCTAAAACATACTCTAAAAAAAAATCTGAAAAAAAAAGGCAAGGTCTTTTCTCCACATTGGAGTGGAGTCTGGGTCTTCACAAACTGTTCGTATTGCAGGTACAATAAGAAGAAAAGGAATGTGACCCAGCAGCATGCAGTGTGATGCCAAGTCTCGTGTGGTAACTGCTGGCTGGTTTCCCACACTCCGTTTATGTGTTTAGATTAGCAAGGCAGTAAATACAGCAGCAGGAAAGCAGCAGGCACGGGTAGGCTGCTTAGCTGTTTCTGCCTAAGGAAATATCTTCATAGGAAGCTGTCTGACAAAAAAGCAAGCCCCATACATGGGTATAAAACTTCAGATAATTCTTCCATAAAGAATTAGTCTTCTTAAGTTTTCAGGAGTCGTGGAATAACTATAAAATGAAGGTGGTATTACGTTATAGTTAATTTATATTTCCCTAATTGTGAAAATCTCTGTCTGCAGATGGTGACTTCATTGATTGTGTTTGATAGTTATGGTATGAGTTTCATACTAGATGAGAATTGTGCAGCACCATATAGATGGTCTCTGTAATTTTTATTATTATTATTTACAGCCGTGGTGGTGATTTTGTCCTGTTTCAAGTATACTATTAAGTGTCATCTTGAACATATATTCAGAGGTTATTTTCCTGAAGGCGTGATAGGTGCAGATGTCTGAGTGAAGTTAATACACAAATTCACCATTTACTTTTTTTTCTTTCACTAGTTCCTATTTTGCCTGATTTAGATTTCTGTAGATCTGCACAATTCAGATCCTAGGGTTTCAGTAGGGTGCTGCTCCCAAGTCTTCTTTCCTTTTCTCTTTTTTTGCTCACGTTTCCTTCTACCAATCCCTTAGTGTGGAAATCAAGTCTAAATGCAGTACTCCTTGATAAGGCATTTCTTATTCCTTCTCAGGAATGTTATCTGATCATCAAGCCTGCTTGGAAGACTGACAGAAAGACAAGCAGTGAGGAAAGGGAAGGTGTCACCCAAGGTCTGACACGTGTCCCTAATAGGAAGATGACAGCAAAAGGCACTAAGTCTGTCTTCAGTCATTTGTACCATCTCCACAGCAGATGTGCAGTTGAATTAGAGGGTTTTTCTGTCTACCAAATATCTGGTGGGACTGCACACTTTCTTGTTGATGTTCTCTGTGCAGCTGCTGCATAGACAGATATTGTGAGCCAACTTTTGTCTTCTTTCCAAAGGCTCCAAGAGTTTGCACCATTGCACGTACTCAAAATGAAGGAGTTGTGCAAGAAGCTGTCTTTTCTTAAACAGAGATAGGTACAAATTTCATTAGACCCAGTGGGAGTCTTCAGCATTAATGGCTTTTGCAAATTTAATCTCAAGCCTGTAGTCAGTTTTATAACCCTACTGCTGTTAAGTTCTGTCTCATGCCCTCTAATCCATTTAACAGTCTTATTCTTCATCTTTGAACTAACTCCCTTCTTCAAAGTGGGCCTGTCAGCTGAGAGTCACTATACGTTTTAAGCTGCTTGCAAAATTTTTAATTGGAGTATAAGAACTGAATCCCTCCAAAGATTTTGACTTGGCTTGTTTTTTTTCATCTGTTCTTTAAGATTATGCAATTTTCCAGGGAAATACCCTTTTGGAAGACAGAATGAGGTTAGCGGTACAAGCTTCATACTGGGTTTAGAGAACATTTGCAAAAAATTACTTTTCTGAAAAGTCTCGAGATAATGGGACTTGTATACTCCTGGCAGTACCCAGCATGGGTTTGAAAGAAGGCAATGACTGGAGAGTTCCTGTGATGATGCCGTGATACTGAACCTGTGGTAAAAGTTTGCCTTTTTAGTGGAAAAATATGCATGGAGGTAGCTGGAATCAGTTCATACATCAGCTAGAAAGTGAATTGAAGGCACTTTCAGAACTGTATTTACAAATCTACGGGGCAGCACATAATATCGATTCTTCAAAAAGTGAGCTTGTTACCACAGTCTCTAATTCTTTTGACTTTCAAATTAATATGGGTTATTAGTCTCGAGAGAGATTGAATTGATGTAGTTGGAGAGGGGATTAAGATGGTAATAGAAATTAAGAGATGAAGTCTTTTTTCAGGTATAGTGTTGCTGGACGGCACAAACCAAGTTACTGTTGTAGTCTGTGTCCTTTGAAAGTCCTGGGGAAAGAGACTACAATTTGGGTTTGGTTTTTAAAAGAGGGAATAAGAGAATGTGCTCAGATAACTATTCAAATCTTACAAGAAAGAATAATACCTAAATGATCAAGTCACTTCTGACTTTGAGGGCTGGAGAATGCGCAGAGGATCCAATATTGGTACATGAGAGTAATGACAGGACACAAATAAATTTATTGCAGATCTCACGTTTCTGAAGGATTTACACATGTGGGTGACCATATTTACAGTTCAGTTGTAAAAATGTCTCTGAATTTATCACTTACTCAGCTGGCAGCAGCCACCGTCACAGCAAGTGACACCTGTGATGGTCTGAGACACTTGCAGGGTTTTCTGCTTCTGAAAATGAGGCTTAAGAGCCTTCCTAGAACAGCACCGTACTCTTACCCAGCCCTGGTTCCACTTCCCTTACTTTAAATCAAGCATGTAATCCAGAGTGTCTAAACCACACTCAAAGCAGCTGAATTGAGCTTGTCTGACAGGATTTTGGATTGCTCTTTTTAGAAGTAAGTGCTCTTGAATATGTGAGAGGGGTGGCACCGTGTACGATGTTTTCACACTTTAGAGTTATTGAAATGCAGATATTGCTGTGGGGTGAGTTCTACAGGCAGGCATACAGGAAGAGTATGGTAGGACCTTACAAAGCGTACAAAGCTTGTTCAGGGTCACGGAAACGTCTTGTGAGCTGTAGAATTACCCAACTAGATCTGTGCCTCAGAAATGTTCAGTTCAATTTTCTTACATAAGGAAAATAATAAGGATGGTAGATTATCAGTTGCCAAGTCACATAGGTACCGTGTAGCCAACTGTTAGGTTGCCAGAATACAAAACGGCCACTCAGCCAGTTAATGAAACAAACAGGACTGTGGACAGAATAGAAGTGGCTCTTTCGAAGTCCGGCCAACTTTGCAAACTCAATTATTTATCACTGTCTTGTTAATTTGAGATGATTAATGGGGTGGGAGGGAGGATTGGTTGAGGATGAGGGGTTTCACAGTAAGCCTGTCAACCTACTGAAGATTGTCTCCTTGCCCTGTATCTCTTAGTCTTAATTCTTGAGATCCTGTGGTTGAGTTTTCATCAGAGATTTATACTGACACTGTAATACTGCTCCACAGTTGTTTTACCACTGAAGCTTTGCCATTAATTTTAGTGGTGGACCCTCAGGTTTGCATGGAAGGCACAAGGCTAGATATAATAATGGGACTCTGCTAAGTCTTAAGAAAATTCCTACAATGGTAAAATAAAGAAAAAGAGAATTATGGGAGCAGATTGGGTCATACTGTAATGTTTAGTCTGTCTTTTAATTGGAAATACAGGGACTTTCCCAGCCATTCTTTGTAACTTCCTTCATAACAAGACGTTCCTGGAGTTAAAGTTGTGTGCTGCTATCTGGTTATGCAACTCTTGTCCGAGAGCTGAATCTGCCATCTCAGTGGCTTTGGAACCCCAGCGAGCGCTGCTTCCACCTGTGAATTACAAAAGTGGATCGTGCAGGTGGAATTTTTAAGTAGAGTAGAAAAGTAATTACTTCATGTCCAAATAAGGTGTCTGTGCATAATGAGAACAAGTTCTATGCTGTAAATAATTCATATGTTGACAAAACCCCTATTCTGTATGTTTTAAGTGTCTTCTTGATGCCGATGTTTCACACAGCTCACAGACATATTCAGGTTAATGATGCTGTACTTGGGCTGTTGCACCCCTGTGGTATTTCCTTTGTGTGCAGTGTGTGCTGTTCCACATGGAAATGGTACAATGCATCATAATTTGATGTATATTCTGTCACCTTGCCTTGAGCATTTCAGTAAACTAAGAGAAATTAACTAACTTAATAAGTCTTAGGCAAATTCATATGGGTGATAATTGAAACAAATGTTGTAAATAAAAAAAAACCACCCCAAACCACCACCACCCCCCGCCCCCGATGTTTTCAAGGAGTTTTTTCTCCAAAATGCTGGGCTTGTTTTCATGGGGCAGTCTTGTCATCTTATTCACCAGCTCGACTACACCTCTTAGCAAGCTGAGAACTTACAGATTGTCGGCTGAACACTTCTGCAGATCTGTAACGTCCTGAAAAATTGCGTTGTCAGTCGCATTAGCTGGACAGGCCAAGAGGAACAACTCTGAGAGTAAACCTTGAACTTGTAGGATTTTGCTTTTGCTGTAGTTCAGCCTAGTCTTTTCTTCCCTGCGGATCATTGGCTTGTATCAGACGGCAGTGTGACTCGCTCTGCCTGCACACCAGCATTTCCACTCTCACATCTTCAGCAGCTCTCTGACTCAGCAGGAGCTCACGCTCTGCTCACATAGCAGACTGACTCCTCTGCAGTGTGGGAACTGAAAATTTACTGCCTTACAGTTTCTTTTGAAGTACTGTGATAAAAAATGCATCTCGCTTCACCAGCTTCTTTATGTACACCTTCTTTGCTAGCTTCAGTCTGCTGTCACACACGCCAGGTTCTACTGACTCTGATTTCATCATTTGGACTGGGGAGAGTTTAAAAATAAAAAAAAAATCCTGTAATAATAGTTACCCTTTGGGCTCTGAGCTATTGCATTCAGTCACGCTACCAAAGCAAAGAAAGTATGTTTGGGGCATAGACCTGTGTGTCGGGTAATGCGAAGGAGGGGTTTCTTTCTTAAAGTGTTTTATTTTTTTGTCATGTGAATGGGAAAATCAGTGCTGCTCCTGCCTGGAGAAAAGTAGTGTGGAGTACCTGTAACCTTGTGATGCTCCCTAACAGATCATTTTTTCCAAATCAATCATGCAGCTCCTGGCATTATGGAAAGAGAATTGAAGTTTGCATGCTAACTCTGTCCCAGGGACAGCATTCACCATCCTCACTGGAGGTGACGGCCCTTATGAAATTTGTCAGTAATGAAAGCTCTTTGACCAGCACACTGCATACTAATGAGAACATCGAGACATGAAAAATGTTGTGTCTGATCTCAAAGAACTGGAGAATAAATTAAGTTATTTTTGAACTCGGATGTCTAAAGCAGGTGTATATATCTAAGGTGGCAAACACTGCAGCTCAGAGGTGCTCTGGCTTTATGCAGAAAGTTCTGACATTGTTTAGCTCCAAGGAAAAACCTCTTTCTGTTGCTGTTATAAACCTGCCTGCGGTGCAAAGATGTGATCCAGCTGTTCTTGGGCCTTTGGAGCAAGGGGCAGAGGAGTCTGAATTTACAGAAGCTGCAAAATGAAGGTGTGTTTTATATATAATATTGGGATAAATCCCCAGTTATTTACACTGACATAGGGTTACTGTTAGAATATGATAACGCCAGTGTCTTGAGACGTGAATCTCTGAATCTGCACTGTGCAGGTTTTATATTGCTGCAAGTAGACAGGACGTTTTCCAGCGCACTAGGGGCAGTGCATCAAAAAATAAATGGGCTTTTAGTACTGTATTATGTGGGCACGAATCCAGTCTTTCAGCATGGAAGTTAGATGCTTTAGATCTCTGCAGCTCCATTCATTACGAGTTGGCTTCCGATGGGCGCACAGGACAATCCATTAAATGATTGCGAATGAGCAGTGAGCTTTCTGAGGAGACAGGTTATTGTGTGCTAGGGCAAAAAGCTGTGCTGGCCGTGGGAGTTTCCACTTAAACCCCATTCACTCCACACAGATTGCTTCAAAATTTCAGCAAGAAGGTTGTTACCCCCATCTCATTTATCAGCTGGTGTATTACAAGTCCTGGCCTACTACTGCAACTGAAAAAGTACTGGAGGTCTTTGAAGTCCAGTATAGTTTTAGCAGCAGAAACCATCCTGGGTTTCAGTTAACATACACATTTTCTCTCTTGCTTTTTTCAGAATATTTTGCAAATGCTTATTTACATATTTGAATATATTTCGTTTCAACTCAGTCTCCCTGAAGCAGCAGACTCTATATCTGCATGTAGAAATAGAAGGAGGGTGGTGAGACATTCTCCGAGTTAGATAAAAGGGACAAGGGGGCTTTAAACTATGACCAGCTCTAGACCTTTGCATATGTAGGTCATAAAATGAGGTGCAGTTCAGATCAGTTGTCACAGACGGGGCTGCACACATCTGTGCTCTGGAGCCAAAGTGCAGTGTGGCCGCCTGCCTCTGGTGTGACCCCAGTTAGAGGGGATCTGCCCTCTCTCAGCCCCATTTCCCACCAGCAGCACAGGGTGACACACCAAGTCTGACCCGCCTCCTTCTCTGTCAGTCTTTCACAGGCTTTTTTTACCTTTTGCAGCCTGTTTTAAACGATAGGACACTTGGGTCCTTGTTCCTAGTCTCTTCACTGCAAGGTAGTTTCAATTCTACACAACGAGGGCTGTGTGTGAAGTACCAGCAAGCGATGTTACAGCAGGATAATGAATGTTAACCTCCACTGCAGAGAAAGATGCAGCAGTTTAACTTCAATAAGATTTTAGACTGGTTTAGTGAAAAAAGAACGACAACCACTGTGCACATTGTTAACCTTTCAGTGTAAGCCAGTTTTTAAGAGACTGAAGATGAGACAGCCTGGGCTACATGTTGCAGCCCATTACTTCCAAATCTCTCATATTATTACCTCATCAAAAGAAAGGCACATCTTGCAAGCTTGAGATAAGTTCTAGACAGGTAAGACAGCATGTTCTCTGCAGTCCCTGGAGGTATTTAAAAGACACGCAGATGTTGTGCTTAGGTCCAGAGTTTACTGGTGAACTTGGCGTTGTTAGGTTTGCAGTTGGACTTGATGATCTTGGAGGTCTCAGCCAACCCAAGTGATTCTGTGATTGTACCCAATGTGTAGCAAAGTGGAAGAAACAGGAAAAATGATTTGCTTTTCGTGCCATGCAGTGGGACTGGCGACCCTGCTCTGCGTGGGAACTGTTGCCTGTGCAGGCTGCCTGCCCTGGATAGTGTGCGGGCTCTGCAGGGCTGGCCAGAGCATCCCAGGGCAGCGTCTCCTTTCTGGTGTGCAGCTCAGCATAGTAACGTCTGATTTTGGGACTGCAGGCTCTCGTGAGTCAAAGGTTAAACTTACTCTTCCTGAACATACGTCCTGCAGCATTTCTTCTGATCGAAATAACGCTGCTTAGGTTTGACTTTGCCAGCAGTCAATGTGCTGTGTCAGCAAAAGCATCTGAAATGGGAATTCTTGTATAGTAGCAAAGTTATGATGGGAATGTGTCACAGCTCTGTGACCTGGGCATGCAGAGGGGTGAGTTAATACAGTCTGAGGGATCCCGTGCATATATCTTGCTCTGGGATGTGGATTTTTGGTTTATAAGCCTAAAGCCCATTTAGTGCAAATATTTAATATTTGGCTTATTCTTAATTTATTTGCATGCCTACCATGACCCAGACTAACACATAAACGATAACAGTGATGTGTGTTGGGCTGAATGTGGTCCTTATCCCAGACTTTCAGACTCAGTGGAAAGATTTCTTTGTGTTTTACAGGGGTTCAGGCACTGGTACGTCCTGAATTGTTTAGTTAAGAGGAAGACCTCTGTGTGGATGTTATTCTGGTGCACACATATTCCAAAGCAGCATTAGCTCATGTCATGGTTGTTAGTTTTTGTTGGGGTTTGCAGATGGTTCAAATTATTTTTGACCATAAACTGCTGTTCCTGTATAGCTTTATTAGAGGGATAAGTCACTGCAGCTCTGAAAACCCAGCGAGATCTTTACAGTGAGGGTATAGATGAGACACTGATGCTCAGTTTCAGACTCGAATATTTTCATGTTCTTTTTGTTGTTTATTCTCTCTCTATGCCATCATCTGCTTAATAGCACAAGTAAATGTTACATAAACGTTAAGGTTTTATCTTAAGCAGCAGAAGCAATGTGACAAAAAAGATAATAGGGAATTAATTAATAGGCTGTAGTGTAGTTAAGATCCTGTTTGATTACCAGGTCAGATTTGCTGTAATGCATAGATTCTGTTCTCAGGTTTCTTGGCATTTTAGTTTTGTGAGGTTAGGCTAACAAATCAGTTTTGTTGGAGAGGAAGTTTATTCTGATTGTCCTTATGGATTAAAACTGGGTGATTGATACCATGTTATAGTCCCAGTGTGTTGACCTTGACCAAACTGGTGGAAGCAATAAGAGACTAAAGCCTTGAGTTCAGCGCCCCTAGGTTTTTGCTACTGGTACGTGCTCAGCAGGATGTTGTAAAGACAGACTGTTTCTCAGGAGGCTCTGTCAGCGTGGATGCTGACATGCTTTTTTCCCCATCTAGGGGCTGTTCTGCTGAGTAGATATTTTGTCACCAGGAGCCAAACTCCCAAATTTGCTGCTGGCAAAAGCAACAGTTTATTCAGCTGGTGTGAGTTTGTTTTCTCTCTTGTTTCCCTCTTCTGTATGAACCTCAAGAAGTAAATTAATACTGGCATTGAGAATGGTTCAAAACCTTCATGGTATTTCAGTCCTACTTGTTTAACTTTGATCATTCCTGTAAGAATGGTTTTTGATGTGGGACTGGTTTGCTAGGAGGATATGGATGCATTTTTAATTATCAAAGACCTTTGTCCTTCCTGACTGATGGACCCAAAGACATTTTTCTTTTTATGGCCGTTCATGTTTTCTGCTGCTCGAGTTTATTTCCATCTCAGCAAAATGAGAAAGAGTCAAAAGTCTCTTGATCTAAATCTTTTATTTGTACTGGACTGAAAAGGTATTGAATTGCTTATATGACAATCAGCACCTGACAGATGTAGCGTCTCTTTCTAATGCCCCTTACGCAATGATTCTTAATGTAAAAAATAGTCTAACAAAAGGAAAGGAAATCAGGGACTTTGGTTTACCTTCTTTTCTTGTTAAAAAAGTTGAATTGTCGCAGATGAACTGAGATCATATCCTGCAGCTAAAGAGAATGTAAAGAGAATTTAAAGAAACCTTTAAAAACTTGTGTAGTATTATCAATTCCTATATAAAATAATTTAATATTTTAAATACTATTCAAATAATTTATCTGTATTTAAAATTAACCTTTTACAGTTTTATGTTGGATCTTTTTTTTGGCATTGACACTTAAATAAAATCTTTTAAATATTAAAAAGTCTTTCAAATATTCAATACAATTCAATATAAAACCAGAAAAAGTAGTATACAGTGCTCACACATGGTATTGTACATGACAACTGAGCTCTGGAGTTAGCGTTTGAGTTTGTCAGACAAGTCATAGCTTAGAGTGAACCACCTGCTTCTCACTCCTCACACTGCAGCAGGTCCTAACCGTCACCGTGCAGGCTTTAATGTTCTATACACAAACTGCACAGGATTTCATTTCTGCCTCTATGCCCAGGATTGTAAATAAATATTTTCCCCAGCATTTAGATCAAAATATTGTTTAACACGTACACAGATGTATTTGACACGCAGTTTAACAAGAAACAGACGGATTTTGCTCAGCTCAGCTGTAGAAATTTTAACTCATAGATGCAAAATAACATAACCGAGAGGTTATCACTGTTGTATTTAAAATTTATAATAATCTTATTACCGGCGTCTACAGGTTGTGTTCACAGCAGGAAAATTAGGATTTGCTTGTTCCCTCGGTGCATTTTCATTAATCCTGCCGAGGATAAAGGCAGTAGAGCAGGCATGATGCTGGTGTCTCAGAGCTCCTCGCTGTAACACCTGCTCTGAGCTGACAGGATTACAAGCTCAGTGTCACACTGCAGCAGGACTTCTCAAGGCCAAGTACCAGTCTCCGTTTTCTTAAGTGTAGACGTCTGTCATTGGATGAAGTTTAATATTAAATTGTAAGTTGCTCTGTCCATCCTTCTGTAAAGAACTCCTCTATTAGCAAGGTGATTTCTACAGATACTGTAAATAGGCTCTGGTGGGACGAGGGGTGTTCTCATGCTCCTATAGTACATGCATCACGTAGTATGAATGCAGCAGGTGTGTCCAGTCATACACCAGAGTCCCAAGAGGTCACCACAGCTTGAAAAATTCTTCTCCACGAGAAAACCCAGAACTTTACAAAGATTAAATGGAGCATTCTATGTAACTACTTAGGGATACTTGCCGAAGGGAAGAATACCGATGCAAATCAACATTTTCATCAGGAAGCCTAGTCTAGAAACATTACTCAGAAGAGCAGTACATGCCACTTGATGTGTGTAATTATTCACAAATGAACAAAACTCACAATTTCAGATTCTGGACTCCTGGTTTTCTAATTCATATGCAATCTACAAACTAGAAACTATTTGCAGGAATTATTGTGTGGCTGTTTCTTAGTAAATGTTCCTGAAAATGCAACTTCTTCACAGATAATTCTGAGACACAGTTTCAACATTAACTTTCAGCAAGGATTTGAATGGCTTGCTCATGTCTGCAGAGTAAGATTCTGCATGAACCCACAACTCAAACTGTGAGAAATATCCTGCCCTCCTTTCACTCCCCCTGCCCTTTTCTGGGGAATGAGAGTGCTTGAGCCAGGTGTTCACTCTGGGCATGGTTTACATGAATTTTGATTCTCCTACTTTCAGAACAGGCTCTGAAAAGCAAACAGTTACCTAGGCAAATAAACATCCCAGTACTTTACTGAGTTTATTTCACAGTAAAACCATGGCACAACAACAGGCCTCTGTTTGTGCCTCTGGAACCCTCAGCCAAAACATTGCGATTCACAGTCGATGCTAAAGCAATCTCCCTCCACATCTTTTACCAGTGATGACTGATCAGGAATACTGGTGTACCAGCAAGAGGCTGATTCTCAGCTGGTTTGTGCACGCACTGTTCCAGGTTCTGATATTCTCAGCTCAGCCTCTTTCATTAACATCGGCCATGTCAATGCTAAGCATATTTTGACAGGAGAATTTCAAAATCAGAAATAGCAGAAAATTATGAACTATTAGTTTTTGCCTTTGCAAATGTCTGTCTAGCCTTAGAGAATTGGTACGTAAGTCTTAACCTTTCCTTGGATGTATATGCAGTGTGTATATATAAATATATATTTATTCAGCTCATAGTTTGTATCAGACCCAATAAATATTTCGTGTTCATTAGTTTTCTTCAGATGATAAGCTGAGCAGACAGGTAAGATTTTCTTGTAAAGGCGTGTTATGGTGACTCAACGGAAGGAGGTCTATAAAAGGCTAAGTGTACCACAGATCAAATATTTAGTCTTTAAATTAAAACTGTGATCTCAGGATTTAATGGTTTCTTTTTGCTTTGGATTCTTCTTTTTGCCTTAGACTCCTCATTTATGCCTAAGGCTGTATAAGACCTTGAGTTACTTTTTCCCCATTGGAATTTGACTAACACTAGAGATACAAATGTGGGGTTTTTTCTTTTTTTTTAAACAAGTGAGAGTAAAGGCATCATAAATTCTTTATTTTCTTTTTGATAGTTAAAAAGGTCATCAGTTGAAAGAATGACTTTCTGGGGAGAAGGAAGAAGTAGTAAACACTGCAAAATTAGGTCAAACGTCTCAGTGAAATTCAGAAAGATACAGAAGGACGAGTTATGGGCAGTATCATCTCTAACTTTCTGGTGTCTCAGATAGAATTCAGAACAGTGTAAAGTCACATGTGGTTTATGTGAAATGCCTAGAGGGAGTTAAGGGTCTGACCGGTTATGAGTAAGCTGGAGAGCTACATACCGCAACTCAGTAAGAAACAGTAACTGAAAAGCAACCTCTTTCTTCCTTTTCTCTCCACTGTTTGAGCTTCTATCTACTCGGATTTAATCACCTCCTACCTATAAGTGTTTATGATCACTCATTCATATGCTTAAGATGGACTGTCTTCTGTCTTTTAGAAAAAAGTCTGAAGAAGTGACATTTCTGGCATTGCCTACCTGTTTCTTTTAAAGTTCAAAAACCTTTAAGAGACCAAGATGCGATGCCCTGCTCTTCTGAGGGGCCTCGCAGCCACTTCCAACCTCCCACAGAGGAGTGCTCAGAGGAGGCTGTGCAGGCAGCCCAGGGAGAAATCCTTGGCTTTCCTTCTGAACTGGTGTCACTCTTCTGAAAGGAACTTGAGGCCAGAGAGGGGGTGAAAGAAAGCGGACAATGAGAAGTGGTATAGTGAGTAGAAAAAGGTGATAGAACAAAACCCACGCTCTTATTTGCTACATATCAGACTTGAGAGAACCAGATTGTACTTGGGAGTTAAGCAAAATCTTTAGATACAGCTTCTACAAAGTTTGGTGCCGACATTAAAATACCGATTGTACAAATGATTGTGAAGACTGAAAAAGCCATCAAGCAGAGCCGATCCACCACAGAGGCTGCAAACTTCCATTCGTTACAAACGGCTGCTTCTTCATCCTGGTCTCTGAAGCGGTTTGCAATGTACCTGACCTCTTCCAAGATCTTAGCCAGATCCGGGTCCCCTTCGGAGGGGTGGCCGCTGTGCAGCAGGTTTTCTTCGTCTGTTGGTGAGCAGGTCATTCTCCCACAGATCACCCCGGAATCGGTGGTGGGTGTGCAGTGAACCCCCTCCAGCCCCCTAAACCCGATGTAGAGCATGTTCCCGTTACTGGATTGCTGTCCGCTCATCGTGTTCATCTCCACGCTCCCCAGGCTGCAGCGACGCTGCTTATGTTGGCAGGCAGGACGCACTTTATCTTCCCCTGGTCTTTTCATCCTCAGGAACCAAGCGCACCAGTTGAGAAGGATGATTCTTGTCTGAAAGAAAATTTCTGAGACTGAGCATCTCTTCACCCAGCCACTGCCTTCGGGTGCTGTTGGTATTTTTGCAGCGTGGTCTCTGCTTAGACTGCACAGGCGTTCTAGAAAATACTGCTGGTGTTTTTCCAGCTGATTAATTTGCCGGTCACCGCGGCTGCTTTCTTATTCTAGCAGTGCTGTTGATTGCCTCAGGTTAACTGTAGCTACTGGGAGTCCCCCCCACCCCAATGGAAAATCTGTAGTGTTATTTTTTAATTTGCCCAGTTTTTCCTTGCCCTTGGGCAGCGATATGGCAGCCTTTTCTACCTTTACTAGAAACCAGCAATTAAAAAAAAACAACCCAACCACTTGCTGAAGAAGAGTTACTTTCTCATAGTCTTATGAGACTGCTGCTTTAGACTGTAGACAATAAATTATGATTATTTCACTCACAGCTCTCTGATATTAAATTCGCATGACATTAATTCTTGGAGGGGGCTGCTGGACCCGACTGGCTTTACAGTGCTTTGGCTCTGTTCTCACACTGCTTACGTTACACTTGATTACAGATTGGAGATGGATCTGGATACAGCTTGGAGAAAAGATGGAAAAATTACCTTGATTAAAAAAAATCCTTTGCGAATTTAAGCAGTGTGTATAATTTTATTGTTTTCCCCATTGCCTTAATCCAGCCTTAGCGAAAGTGCAGGCAAGCCCAAGGCTGTTCTAGTTGAAGTGCAAGGTTTTATAGTATATTTCAATTAGACTCTAAGAGCTCATTCCAGTATTTCTTTTCCAGAGCACTAATGAAATATGCTCGTATAATATGCAAATATCAGACTGTAATTAATATTAGATTTGCTCCATTTATTCTGACTGTGGGTTACTGCTCGGAGTAGATGGTGTATGCAGGCAAACATCCCAAGCAGACACAGATCTTGCCCCGTTAACTCACTCCATTTACGCTATCCAGCTTCACAAAGAAGGATAATATCCTGTTAACTGAGAGCCTGGTCCAATAGCCACCAGCATCCAAATAAAGTTTGATGGATTTCAGCTTCTCAGCGCTAAAGCTCACTCCTTAATCTCAAGTACTCTGTTTACAGAGGATACTTGGCTCAGTACTAAAGGTTTGTCCCTTTTAAGTCATCAACCGTGTGTCTGAAGATATATATCTTTATTCTTCACTCAAATTTATTTGGAAGTCACTACTCCAGAATAGGCCAGGGAATATCTCATTATCTCACAGCCGCAGGGCACTGCCGTATGCACATTCTTTCTGCCTATAAGGATAATAATAACTCATTGTTCTAGAGAGGAAAAAAGAGAAAGGCCTTTCCCCCTTCAGTAGTGCCTGATGCTGCCGTGGGCTGGGTGCAGCAAGGCTCAGAGGACATTTCGCTGTTGATCCTCATCAGTATCAGCGTAATGCTCTCTCTGAAAACAGCCACTCATAACAGTGTGTAATAACAAAACTCTTACATGCTTGGGAAAAGACTTTTTCCTTTGTACTTTACATCTCTCATCAAGAACAGCTGTAAAGACGAGGGTTTTCAGAGCAAGTTTTGCTTCCACTTTAACAGCCATCTTTAACGATTGCCTTTTAGGTATTGATGTTTCTGTGTGCGCAGCAGCTAAATGTGCAGCAGCTCCACAACTGCACCTTGAGGCTAGTGCATTCCATGAATTTGTAATCTCCATCAGCACCTTACTCCTTCTTTCTACCTATTGTGCTTCTGACACCTGCAGCTTATTTGAAAATAACCTTCACTTATATATTTAGGTACTAAGCCAAATCCTGATGTGGTGCTAACTGTTGTGGAGGATGCTCTGGGTACAGAAGCAGGTTGTGGTGTATTTGCCCCCTCTCTTGCTCTCTAAGAAGCCAACCACACAAAAGGTATCTGGACATGTCATTCCCAATGAAACCATTTCTCAAAATGAAATATTTAAGAAGGTTTTATACGTTTTTAACAGTAAGAAGTAAACCTGGGTCAGTAGCTACACTATCATATCCCTGATGTGGCCGTTCACGCGATGGATAACAAATGAAAATCAAACCTTACCCATTTAGGCATTTTCCCCCCGTCTGGATCATGGTGATGGTATTGCAGGACAATAACAGTGACAACCACAGAAAGACCAACAATAATCATAGTGCTGGCAAAATATTGAGCTGCAAAGTAAAGAGATAATTACAGCAATATGCTTTGGCTGTTACTGCCTTGTAGCTATTCTGAGGGGTGTTTACAGACCTGCACACACAGTGTTAAGTCCCGTTTCCCCATGCAGTGACACAAATGCTACTTCAGGTACTTTAGAACAATTTCTCGAAAGTGGAGAGCTTCCATTGTTTCGAGAGGACAGCCAGCCTTCAGCAATTCCTTGTGCAACTCAGCACCTGCCTTTTCTAAGCAACCTTGAAAAGAATTGTCCTCTAATTCTCTCACTGCTCTCATTGAGCCTGGCAAGTACTTACTTTTGACAAGTTTCTATTTGAGCAGTTACAAGGGGAAGATTCAATCGTGTTTAGCACTGTATTTCTAATTTCTGGCCAACTCTGTCTAATCTACAACAGCTTCCATGGAAAACTCTTCTTTATGCTTTCCCCAAATGCACGTAGGTTCTCTGTTCTGTTCAGAGCAGAGAGCACGGCAGTTGTATCAGGGATCCACCTAGCAGAGTCTCATCAACTGGCAGGATTTTTCCAGCTGACCATTGTGCAGCTGGTAACTGGCTTTCCTGCTGCCCTTCACACAGTCACTGCACCTCGTTTGACTAAAAATAAAAGTGGGTAAAAGCTGTAACTTACCGATTAAGGGCACGGAGTCAGATGTTGCTGGCATAATCTCAGCCACAAGTAACATGAAGACAGTGAGAGACAATAAAACTGTTATACCTGAAAGATAAACATGAAATATGAAGTTATGTCAGTAGCTTGTTACAAGGCAGAGCGAAGCAGAAAATTAATCTGAAGAAATGCTCGTTGCAAGATGCATTCACGCTATCACCCTCGCCCCAGCACACTGGTGGTGCTCCTGCCCTTCCTTGTACTGCCTCAAGTTCAGATTCTGTGATTCTAATGCTTGCACTGTTGTGGATATTTTTAGAGCCTTGTAACTGTTCAAATTCTACTGCCGTTTGCTAATTAGCCAAGGTAAATCATTGTAATTCTTGCTGCTTGTTTGCTTTAGAAGCATGGTGTGATTTTGAGTATCTGAACATATGATGTTTGATTAATTAGTGTAGAAGCTACAGGCAGTGTAAGGCATAATATTCCTGAAAAAAACAGATTTGCTGTCCTGGCTAGTTGGAGAGACTCTGATATCCTTTGGTATTAGCTGTTGGGTTCCTGCACGTGGCTGTGCCCGAGCAGTCTCGACTGCTGGTTCTTGGAGTTTGAGTTCGTTGCTCAGTGAGAAGCTCCCATCTTTCTGGAACGAGGCTTAGTTATTCTCTCAGGACTAATATAAAAAAATAAGGCATTATTTTCAGGTGGTGAAGTATTTAGGAACAAAGAATTCACCTTAAAATGTGAAGAGGGACTTCTACTCTAGGGAGGCTACTATTCAACTAAACCACGTTCTGGAGAAATGTCAGTTCTGTTTCTACCTAGAACAGCTCTGTTGGCTTGGCAGAAGGCAGCGTGCTCGCAGTTTTGTATGGGGCAGAAAGGGTCATTATATATTTAAACTCTATCGTAAACGTCAGCTACCTAAAGTCATCTCATGTGTTTCACAAACCACTACTTCAGTTAAAATTCACTACAGAAATTAGAATAGTAGTAGTTAGACTCAATCTTTCTAAGAAGACACCTCAGGCTCTTAATACAATTCTCTGAGCCCCTGCCCCTTCAGCAGGGCAGCCAGGAATTGTCACACTGCTGAACAGCTCCGTTTCCCAGCTTTAGCACACCCTAACCTGAGAGCAGGGCTGAAACATCACACAGCTCCAGTATCAAACAGTGAAAACAGCTCACGGGCCACAACACGGCTCCCAAGCCATTTTCCTTGCCTACTAAGACTGTTTAAAAAACTTTTAAAAGGACAACTTCTTTTGGTTTGGTCATATTCACAGTATCCTATTAAGAATTTACCTAGTGAGATCTTCTCTCCCGAGTCTGCTGGAAGCAGAAAAACTAACAAAGCAAGTGACGATATCAGTACACAAGGAATAAGAAGATTGAGTCCATAGTAGAGAGTCCGACGTCTCATAGTTACTGTGAACGTTACGTCTGGGTAGGGTTCTTTACAACATTCATAAAAACTCTCTGTTCTCTTCCCGGGAACTCCTGTGTAGGACAGAAAATAGAGAAAACAGAAAATTAATATGAATAAACTGCATATTATGTAGTGATCATTTGATAAAGGATATATGTAGCTTTCCAAGTATTACTATAGGTAAAGCTACTTCTTTAAGCTTAATTCTCAAGTAAGTAATTTTTGTCAGATAATAAAGGAAAATCAGGTAAAAGATACTTAGTGCATTTGAGTTCAAGCAGGAATTTTGTTATTTACTTTTTAATGTTGATTTCTATCTTGCATCTGCTCTCAGAGTTTGAAATGCTACTAGTGAAGTCACTTAGTAATTTGATTTCTGTCTATGTCTCCTAATAATTATTCCATGCATTTCAGCAGTGGAGACAAGGATGCGAGTTCATAGTGTAAATAAGAAATCCAGAGCTTACCTACTAAATCCCACTCTCCATTTGAAATATAGCCTGATATATCTGCTTCTTGCATTTGTAAGTCCAGGGACCAGCCTCCGTAAGTCCAGGATCCAAACTTCAGGTTACATTTCTGAACATCAAATGGAAACCAGCGCACGTCTATGTAGCATGAGCTTTTAAATATGCCTAGATTGGATTTGAAACAAGAACACTTCATTTAAATGCTTATTCCATGGAATTTCATGTATGTTTCTTCACCTGATCTCATTCTACATTGCACCCTCTTTTTTCACTTGTAAAGCTTCTTTAATCTCAGTTGTACCTTAATGTGTAAATGGCACGAGTCAGTCCTAGGGAAGGGGGAGAACTGCACCATTAATGCACGGCTGTTAGCAACTATTTTTTGAACCACATTTCCATTTTGGCACATAGTGGGAGAATATTTAGAGAAGAGCTCAGATTTCTGCATACTGTGCTTCACAAAGAAATGAAGCAGAATACGTGACCTGTTTCTCCTATTTCTTTTACTGAATAAAATAAGAAATACTGAAGGATTGTTCTCTGCCTTATTAGATTTACGTGACCTTCGTTTATTCAGGAAAGCTAGCCTCTTATTTTTCACTCGTTGAGCCAGGCCCTGTCATTTAGCTGGATTCAAAATTGAATTGAAAAACCCTCACCGAATGGAACATCTTAAATCAAAAGCACAACAGCCAAACCTCTGAAATCCTCAGGGGATGCTAAGACAGAAAACCTAATTTGTCTGGAAGGTACTTGGCTCTGCTGCTGTGGTTTCTAAAATTTAGATTCTAGGAAGAGTTAATTCTAATAATTATGCTAATTGAGTTTGGGAACAGAACCAGTGCTCCGCTGCTACACATCCAGAGTCCGTGATGAATTTCTGATAGCAAGTAAATATCAAACAGAGACTGCTTTCCTTTCAGACTAAAAACTGGTTTGATGAAGAATCCAGTGAATCATTTCAAAGAGCAGATATATCCAAGACATTACTAAGCATCTTATTGTAAGGTTATCATATTAATAAAAGAAAGAGCTAAATTAATGAAATCATTTTAAGAGGCACAACCATACCTTTAATATACAGTATTTTCATATGTGAAGGGTTTTTCTTTATGTTTTTTTATGCTTCTGCACTTCTGAATAGTGCATTACGACAGAAAAACTTACATAATTGCAATAAAAATGTGTAGTGGTTTTCACACCAAACTGTTAGCCATGCAGCTCATGATGCATTGAGGCTTAAATCTGTCAGATGATGCCAGTGAAATGAAATACCAGAGAATTGATGTAAAGTTTCAAACCACACCGTACATAAGTAGTGTAAGTTATCAAAATTTATGACGTGAAAATAGCCTACCTGGTGGCAGATACTGGCAATGTCCTGAAGAATTGACCAGGACATTAGTGTGAAATGTAGCGTCAAATCTTTCATCAGCACTAGAACAGGGAAGAAACAAAATGGGTTATATGCTCCTTGACTGCGTGAAGAATATCTGAGACAAATCTGTTCTTTGTAACAGGATTATTACTCAAAATACGTGTCAGCTTTTTCTCCTGCCACCAGCTCTCTGTGGCCTGGTGCTACTGGGGCTGCGGCTGCTCATGGGCCGTATGGGAGGGTGAGCCGCCCCATTCTTGCTGCCCCCTTGTCCCACTGCCTCGTTAGGGTAACTTGGCTCTGTTGATTGTCATTTGGAAAGGGAGCACTTGGAAAGAACTTCTCGAGCACCTGTACATGGAAATCTGTTCTCTCGCTGTCTGCATGAATGGTTCAAGGGAATACTGGGGTGGATGCTCGGGTGTCTCATCCTACCCCTTTGCGTGGCTGGACGTTATTTCTCTGTGATGGCTGTTTAAGGGAGCTCCAGCCTTCATTGTCTCCTTCAGAACCCACAGACTGTGTTCAGCGAAAGAACATAAACTGTTCAAGGTGTCAGTGAAGAGGCGCTGGCCAGAACTGCCCTGGTTTGCTGTTCCTGCAAGTCTCTAGGAAGGAATCGTCATGTTAACTTAGCGAATGCTTCATGTTATGAATTGGCAACTATTGCCAAGGAGTGTATCAACTACAACTGAGACTGTGACCCAGGAATTAACATTTTAAGAACTTCTAGATAGAAAGCAACCTATTTTCAAATATTTAGGTTATGAAATAAAGCCTCTTTCCTATGAAAAGCATAGTAAGTTTGCTGACTTAAATGACACTGAGAGACGTTTAGGTTACTTAGCATTGCAGTGGATATATACTCATAGTATTGTGCCCTGCTTGACCCTTCCCATTTACTGCTGCAGGTTTTTGTGGTAAGGGATTACGGATTCTGATCTATGTGCCTTTAAAGTTTAAGGCCTGGATATTCAGGACATTGTTGGGTATTGAAACGGGTGCCTGGATTAAATTGCCCAGGCCGTATTGGGAAGGTGCTCACAAGGAATGGGGTTTGCATCTTGAAATTATGTCAGGAACTGCTGTGATTGTGAACATAGGTTCCTTTCTTGGGCTTTCATCTGAGCAGGGAATAAACAAACTGAGAGGCAAGCTGGTGTACTTTGTTGTATTGTTTGCAGTTTCCAAACAGTCCCCTGGTGGGGACGGGCTGGCACGCAAGGCAAGTGCAGCACCGGCTGCTCTGGGCCACGACAGGAGGTTTCACGAGCCTCGGGGTCTGCCTGTTTGCTGCAATCTCTGCTTTTGCTGAGCTGTAAAACTTGGATGTCTCTAGGATGGCTTGAATGTGACAAGTCTCTGATGTCTCTTTGCCTCTTAGTGGTTTAGTATCTCATAATTTTCTAATCACTTTCTAAAACATCACTGGAAAAATACAGTAAGAATCTGAGATGAGAAGAAAGTGAAATGCACACAATTCTAGCAGAAAATAAAATCTGTTAAATGGTATCTTTTCCCAGCAGCAAAACCCATGTTGAAATAGTCTTTTAAGAAATAGGATTTTAATATTTTATCTGTTCTGATGCAAATCTTGTATCTCAGAAGCTAAAATAAAGCAATCAGTTTTTTAGTCACTGTTACTTTGCTTTTTATTTTCCTCTTTTGTATTTGAAGAAATTGCACCAGTAAACTATCTGGATTGGTCTGTGAAATATGCAGACAGGAAAAAAATAATCCAAATAATTATTTGCCCATCTGGAGTTGCTCATTTTCCTGTACTAAGCAGAAGGCTCACAGTGTTGAAAATTTTTGCAAGTATTTAATTAGAACTCTGAAGAGAAGCAGTCTAAATGTTGTGTATGCAGCAAGAATGGATTCTCTTGCTTTGAGGGGAAAAGGCAAATCAGTTCTATGGCAGCTGAGCCAGCGCAGACCGCTTTCCTTCAGCTTCACAGCTCCTGGCTGGATCCTCTGAGCTGGTGTTGCAGCACCAATCGTTCTCCCCCCTCGTCCTGGCTGCCTGTTTTCAGGGCATTTGTAAGAGGCTGGAACTGCCGGGATCACGTGGCAGAGATGGATTCAGAGGGTATTGGGGAAGGAGGCAACAAGACCGTACCCGAAGCTTCATTTCCTTAGGGACCCAGGCTGAAAGGCCTGCAACAGGTTTCTCTGTTAGACATAGACAAGTAATCAATAAGGGCTACGTGGTGACCCAAACAAGTAGTTAATGTAGGATGTAAAAGTATCCATGCCACTCCAATTATTTATAAAGTGGAAATGAAGGACTAAAAGTAAAATTCTTAACCTCCTAGGCTAGATTCTGCATCTGCCCCTTGAGCGGAGGGCAGGTAGGTGCCAGGGGGCTGCTTCTAAGACCTGGCTGCTGTTTCTGCTAATTGACAATAAAACTTTCAAAGGACGTGGGTGATCAAGGGACTTGGGTTTCTCTGCCGTGTTTCACTGCTTTAATTGCCTTTCGTAAGACGCACTAAAAGAATATCAAGTTACTGATAATCAAATATGAAATTCTTTTCTCTAAAAGAGGAGCGTATGTGTTTTCTGCACCGTGCTTCTAATTGTCTTTGAAGTGCAGTGCTACAGTTGGGGAATGCACCAAGCCTTTGCTTGTTGAGATGATGTGCTCAAAAGTAATGATAGAAATCCATTCCTGCTGCATTTCTTCTTCACAGTAAAATCACTTGAAAGCAGGTATTGACTGCAGCATATTGAGATGACAGAGCTGTACCTAGCAGGTATCATCCCACTGGGGCCTATCTGGAGAACCTCAGCTTTATAAAACATGCACTCATTAAAATGAAAAATGAATTTACACTTTGGTAATTTATTTGCAGCTGCAGAAGCATGTCCCTAGTGAAGGGTGTAGAAATTAAAAGCGTCTAACTCAAAATACCGTGTCACTATAAGCGAACATCATAACATTCCCAATGCAATTTTGTACAGGAATAAGAATTTGTATAAAATAGCTTTGTTCTCTGACTAAACTCTGAATAAGATTTTGGATTAATAATAATATTCAGAATGGAAACACTGTAGAATAATTACTTCATGACTGTGCCATAGTTAACAATCTCAAGATTTGAAAACCTGTGTTAATTGAAAACTAATGTTTCTCATTCTATAATGTGCTTCAGCTACACTTGACACGTTAATATTACTAATTTCTAAACAAATTACCCTTTCATTTTGGATAGATATACTTAAATATTTAAGCATAAATCCTCAGACACACTGAAAGTCTCTGTCAGGCATCAGGAATATGTGAGGAAGAATACTGCCGTAATTCATTCTGTTGGAAACTAAACTGCTGTTGTAGAGGACCAGTTTTATGGCTGCTAGAAGAAAATGTGTGATTTTATGAAGAATATTGTCATTTATGGAATCAAGGTAGCTAGGAACTAATGTTCAGGAGAACAAATTTGCATTGAAAAATAACATTAAGCAAGATTCATGTTGCAAAAATACTTGCTGAGGTTGCATGCTGCTCCTTTTTTGCATACAGAGCGTCTGAAAGGTTTCTTAGGCTGGTGTAAGGACACCTGAAGCGCTCGCTTAAACCAGAAACAAAAAGTAATCTTGACAGGCAGTTCCAGTAAGTGCGGGGAAAGCCCAGTGGAGATCCCCTCAGATCTGTACTGTTAACTGTACCTCTGAGCAAGCAGGGACAAGGCCTGAGGGACAAGTACTAAGTGGCTGACAAAGTCAGTCACTGATGGGTTGTTCTCTCCTCACTATAATTCAACAACACTTGGGACGGTGACATTGATCATAAAGGTGCCCATCAGCTCGCGAACTGGAGCATAACTGCAGCTGACAGATTGTTCCGGCTGTGTTCTAGGGCTTGTTGCAACAAAAGCACCTCCTGAAGTGGGGAAGGGGAATTGGGTTGATAAACACAGCAGGGTTGTCTTCTTAGTAGACATTTGGCAGAGAAAAAGAGGAAAAAAGCCATCAGGAAGACAAAAGGTTGGTGTCTGCACAGGCGAAAAAAGAACAGTGCACCCTGGCTACCACAGAAAAGCCGTTGCAGCACACCCAGAGCAGGTGTGAGGCCTTCCCAGTACCTGCAACTGTGTGGAGGCTGCAGCGACTGCAGAAAAAGGCAAGTTGTTAATGAGCGGGCAGCTCTCAGTGCTTTGTCTTTTAAAACTAAATAAATTCCACAATGGGAGCTACAGTATAATGGCGCAGCCAAAGAATTTATCAATGTCAGCCAAAGGATCTGCAGTGGATTGATGGCAATCTGTCTGCCCCTGAAATAAGCCCAACTTGGAACAGAGAGTTTGAAGAGGAGAGCAGCGAATATTCTGGCTGCTTCTGAAGTAGGAAGAAAGAGTGACACCAAAAATGGACGTGAGAAGCTGCAAACATACTCGCTTGGCACTTACCTATCCTACCTCTAGTGAAATCCAAACAAAACCTAGATGAGTCGAGAGTCAGATTTGAATTAATCAGTAAACATTTGAACCAAACAAATAATTTAAGAGGAAATTATCACTACCTGTGCTACTAAGGACAGCCAGAAAAGTTTAGTTTTTAATTGTCTCACAAAACCTAGCAGGAAGTAGTGGCAGGGAGGATGTCATCATTTATGATTTATTTCCAAATACGACCTTCTGTTGTATAAACAGGACAGTGTGTCTACCTGTTATAGAGAAGAATATCTGGCTTCCAAATCAGACCATCAGGAAAGCGGACGTTCTTCACTCCAGGGTATTCAGACACGTTCCACTGTAGATAATGGTCTGTCCAGTACTAAGACAAACACACAAAAAGTAAGTTAGGTTATCCCATCCTCTGGTTACCAGTAGTTCTCTAAGGACCAGCCTGAAACAAGAGGTGCTTCTCTTGTTCAAGAGATGCTATTTAGCTTCAGGGAGCGACATGTTTGGAAAGGGTGGATTGGGCCACCTGGAGCTCAGTGGAAAGCATAAAAATCTCATTTTAATTCACACTGCGGTGCACATAACAGCCTATAAATGGATATTTGGGGTGCTTGTACTTTTTTGTTCATGCTGTCTCAGGTACCAGTTCAGGATAGATCAGATTTCCCTTTATATTTCATACATTAACCAGTTACATTTATCTTCATAGACGTGAGGCCAAAACAGCTGGGGTGGCAGAAAGGTTACTAGTGGCTTAGCAGGTCTCCGTGTCTCCTGCGGCCTAAAGCAAGGCGGCCCCTTCCTTACCGGCTGGCCCTGCGCTGGGGGCATCCTCCCCAGGGCCACCCTCCTCCTTCCAACCGGTGCTTGACTGCCAGTGCAGGGAGTCTGTCCCAGTCCACCCAGTGGGGTTTGAGCTGTGTTGAGTGTTGCTGCGCCCCAGACGCTGTCAGTGAGACATATGGTGTGCGCAGCCCTGAACAAACACGCTGCCCCAAGTGCAGCCACCCGAGCTGCTGCAGAGCTCGCTGCCCACCAGCTTGGTCGTGTGCCACAGGCTCTCTGGTTCCCCTGCAGTGCATTACAGTAATTTATAGCCATATACCCAACAATTCTTATTCTGACTTATTTTAAGAGTTATTGTGGCTTGTAAGATGTAGCACAGGGTGATGCTGAATGATGCAAAGACCGTCAAGCGGTGACAGAAAACTTAAAGTCTGTAAAGAGATAATGTTAGGCAGATTGTTTAGCTCTGCTTAGCCATGTGTGCAAAGTGCTTGCCCATCCAGCTGGACACAAGCTGTCTCATTTTGGTTTAACTGTAGAGCTACAATTTCCACTGTAGCTGAAGTACATTTGGTGGGGATGAAAATAGCAAACGGCTCAGGGTACTTGGGTTAGTGTTAATCTGTGCAACGAGGCGAGGCTTCTCCCAGAACCGAGACTGAGTTTAAGATTCTGATACTGAGCAGTTTTGCCACGGAGACAGTGGTCAGGGTCAAAGAGTCTGCACATATGAACACGAGATTTTTATTTCCCTTTCTCCTAGGTTAGTTTTTGTATTTAAGTATTTTGGAGAAGATTAGATGAAGTATTTTTAAGCTACATCTCTGATTGTCCACACATATATATCACTAAAGGGATTGGAGAGGGCGATTCAGGGAGAAACTAACTACAGTTTTTCACTATGTTTAGCATAGTGAAATGACATATGTTTGCCTTCAGCACACTTTGAATCTGTCTAGTGTACCATTAATACTCAGTTAATACGCAAACACATTTTTTTGGGTTTTTTAATGTGTACACAGGCCGTGAAGCTTGGGTAAGTTTATTTAGTCAGCAAGTGTCCTGCTTCTTGCAGCCTTGACATGCTCCATTTACTGCATGCGCTAAGGTGAATAAATCAAAAGAAATACAGAATATATAAAAGAATCAGGAATTTCCTTCAGGGAAAAAAAACAGCCTTAAAAAGGATAACCATGATGTTGGATAAAAGAAAAAGAAAATAAGTCATAACTCATTCTTGAGTATAAATTGTCATCTGTTTTCCTGGTAATTGACTTCTTCATATGATTTCTTAATCATAGCAACTTCCGTCATTGTAGCTCAAAGCCAAAACCACATTATATTGGACAGTTTTAATCTTGAGGTACAAGGCTGTACAATAACATGGGTGGAATGCTTCTTCCATGCCAACTTTTCTTTAGGAATAAGTGGGATGGTCATGTTATCCTCTGTAGGTCATCAAAATAGTTTCCTAAGGCCTAGGACTGTGCAAGAGACGTGCTCTGTAAAAGTAACTTATAGTAAAAGAAAAGAGTACATTTAAACTTAATGAGCTGGTTAAAGAAACTGAAAGGCGTAAAGTTTCTGTGAAAGCAGCTTATCTTGAGTAAGGAAAGTCTTCTGTAAACGATTACGTAACCCAAGCAGTTCAGTTTCTGTAATACAAATGGGAATGGAACCAATGGCAAATTCTCATCCTCGCTACTACAGCGTGAAGAGAGCTCCCCTCACCACCCCGTCCTCATAAGGCACAAACAACAAACTCCTGTCCAATCAGAGTAAATCTGCGCAGGCTCCTTTGCTAGGAGCAGCTTCTCACACGTTAACCTTAGAGAGAAAAGAAATTGAAAATGTTCTTATAAAGTTCTTAAATATTTGCTTATCTGCTCCATCTGTTTAAAGAAATGGACCCCTACGTGGGCAATACAAACCGGGAAACCAGTATAGGGTTCCCAGCAGCTGAGACCCAGCGTTTGGAGAAGTAACATGAAAAGCCTCTTACATTCCCAGTTAACTTCCGATGATGTTATTGAAACAACATTTGGAACAACATGGGAACAGTGAGGCCAATTTAATTAAAATCCTCTAGCCGTTACACAAAGAGAAAGAGCAAGGGAAGTCGGATGATGGAGACATTCCACGAGGAGAGTGGCAGCTGCTCTCAGGAGATGATGAGCCTCTCTGGAACAATTCTCCCCCTGTACCAGAAGAACCATCTGGCAATTTTCAGAGTGCTGGTCAGCACAGCCATGGCAGATGAAAAGCATTTCTGGGGTGTACAGCCTCTTTCACTCTCCAGTGATCTACCCCAGTGTAATGGATTTATTGAAACGGATGCTAAGGCCCTTGCACCTACTGTTACCCTGCACAGGACTCTCAGTGCGCTGGGGTCTTCTGGCCATCAAGAGTTTAGTGTGACTAAATCACCTGCAAGGAGTTAGTGACTTAGATGCAGTGACTCAAACAACACCAAGAGCTTTACAGTTTTCCATCCAGCTTAGCTTCTTCCACAGCATAGCAAGATATAGAACAAAGGCTGGAAAGTCTCCTAAAATTCACCCCCCTCAACAAATTTAACTCAGAGATCAAAGAAGGGGGGAAAAAAAAACATGTTTTATTTCAAAACTCACCATTTGTAGCCAGATGTTTGTTGTTAATACTTGATTCTTTTCATCCTGAAAGGAAGGAGGAGAGGAAGATGAAAAAAACAAACCACAACTTAGTACCCTACAGTTAAAACAACATCAGTAAAAGTTTGTTACTATTATGAAATAGCTGGTTGTGCTGAGGTACCTGTTAAAGCAAAGGAAATCATTGTCTCAAACTTGAGAAGTTTTTACATGTACTTTTTAATGTATTTTCTATTAGCACAGTCAATCAAACTGTTCCCTTAGAGTATCCTCTGCCAGGCCCTTCCCTGGGGCTCCTTCTTTAATGAAGTCTCTTAAAAGGCAAGGGAGGTCACAGCAGGGATTGCCTGTTTGACCTTTGCTAGGAGCAGCCCCTCACTAATTAACTTTACACACCAGGCCTACTCAGGTAATAGAGACAGTATTGATAGCGTGACAAAGCTCAGGTGAGGCGCGCTGGAGCCACAGCGAGGAGCTTCTTAATGTGCAGGCGGCACTGCGGGCAGCAGTGGAACGATACAAGAAGTGCGGCATCAGCTTCACCCGAAAAACGTGGTCAGAGCAGAACATTATTATTATTCTGCCTGGAACAGTTCCAGATGGAAAGCCCCCCCCTTGCCTCCTGTCAGCTCAGGAGACACACAAGGCATCGTAATGCTGCAGTTAATGAGAGAGTTTAAATCTTCACTCTGTGGGCGCAGGAGAACGTTGGTGAGCGGGTTTCTGCGGAGGCAGCGTATCAGTATCCACGTGGGCTGTGTGAAGCTCCTGGAATACACTCTATATACCATCATTGCTACACGTTCTCCGAAGCGTATGCACCATCCCTGGGCCAGCACCAGCCACGGTGTCATCTGCAGCTTAAGGAGGTGTCATGGCAAGTCACCTGTACAGCAGCACCTCTCGGAGCTGCTCGTATGTCTACAACTCTGAGCTTAAATCTGTCACTCCTGAACTTAAATGTTGCTCCTAAATGCCCTGATGCTGAGTGTGAAACACCTCCTTCCCAAAAGGCTTGTGTAAAGTGGTGTCCTGACTAAAATCTCTCAGCTGTAATTCTTGCATGCCAAATCCACATTCTTTATTTTTACACAGCTGAATCTCACCTAAATTACAGAAAAAGTAATGCCTTCAGTTACACTCAACCTTTATAAAAGAGTTTGTAGAAACATTTTAAGAGCTCCCTTGTGGTGGCAATAATGCTGGCCTCCTGACTGGCACCTTGTAGCGAGACTGAAGTTAATCATTGTAATCTGAAATTGAAAATGGTCTGGCAGCCAGTGAAGGACACACAAGGCTCTGCCTGCACTCCCTGTATAGATTTTCTCTTGTTTGCTTGAATGTCATCCTACTGAAACCAGCACGTTAACCAGTTCGTTAGCCCTTATCTCATTGTCTCAACACTTGCTCATTAAACATTCCCAACCTCTTCTGGTCCCCAGTGTCAAATTAGTAGCACTCAATGACATTTTTTTTCCCCCACATAATTTAAAATCCCATTGTGTTCAATTGTCACTTTACACAGCTCAGAGTTTTCTTCCTTTTCCTTTTTAGGGTCGTGCACTGGGCCCACTAAATGGCATAAAGTGAAAAAGCCTAATTCTTACAGGGTTAGTTCTGAGAGAGCCGGCTGGAGGGTGAGGGAAGCGCTCGTGAAAGGGCAGGTGACAGACTGATGTTGTGGCAATACCCAGGCAGCCAGAGGGACAAGATGAACCTGAACTCCTCAGGACTTAGGGCCAGACTTCTCCAGCGCTGCCCATCGTGCTGGTGCTCAGCAGCAGCCTGTGTGGCCAGAGCAGCGTGGAGCCCACCTGAAAACACCACACTGACCTCGTCCTTTAGAGCACTCAGTCAGCGTGGGGGACTTGCAGTCCTCCTCTCCTCATGTGCCAAGTTTAATCTTAAACTTTTGTATTAGAAGTGGCTCAAGGCTTCTTAGTGCTGTGGGCTAAATAGAATTTTGCTGTCTCAGGGGTGAGGATAAAAATCAGTTACTTAAAAAATCCAGCCTGATGCTTCTGCAAGGACACTGAAATGAAAACTGCAGCTGCTTGCCAAGGACTCCCTCTGTCACCCGTCAGGGGCTGTGGCTGCAGCGGCGTTTGATCTGGCAGAGGATGCAGAGCTGCTGCACAGTGAGTGCGCACTCGCTACCCCTGAAGCCCAAGGCATCACCTACACTGCACCTGCCAAACGGCAGGATCATTAAAATGCAAAGTTGGATGGAATTAAGGAATATCTGGGGGGGATGCACAGGAATAAAAAGCTACATGGGGAGTTGGCAAAGTGAAACAGACCTTTTAGGCATGAAAAAGTCAGCGTACAGGATTAGTGAGAAGAAAGATGTTTGAACTGATGCTTCTTCCCCACCTGACCTCCCTTTCAGCACAAAAGGAATAGGTTAGTGCAATTTCCCTTCGCTTCTCCAGCAATCAGCAATGTACCTTTTTATCACAGCAAAATGGTTTTGACTTCGCTTACAGCACGTATTTTCAATTTTACAGAAAATACTGTATAAACAGGCATTTCCAGTGCCTAAGTAATAACAACATTCCATGATCCAGCATGTGAGGCTCAACACTAGGAATAGGACACAGAATGTCTCTGATTTCTTGAAAAAATAGATGCAAGGAGTGCAAAATGATTCAATAAAAAGCCGCAAGTGGAAAATATAAATTTTTGCTGTTCCCCTGCATTTTTATTGCTACCATTTCAGACTTAAACACACATTTATATTTGGTGTTCTGATTTTTACTGTATCAGTGAGATTTTTATATACAAACAGAGTTCTGATATCTGTGACTTAATCCTGGAGGGGTACAGCAAAGTGCTGCTGGAAGCAACACTGCTTCAGAATTACAGCAACTGTTGAAGGCTGTTTAAAGAGTTTAAGGTGATGTGTTTTGCTGCCTGGCCCAGGGGGCACTACGTGTCACTGCTGCGTGACTTGGCCTTGGGCTTCTGCTTGCCTTGGGCCAGCTCCTGCACGTCAGCTGCTAACTTGCCCTTATCCTCCTGGTGCTAAAAACCTCCTGAAGTTGGTTATTTATACTCAGCCTCTGCCTGCTGCTGCGACCTTAGAGAAAGCTGAAGGCTTCAGGACATCACCCTTTCTTCTCCTCCACGTTCCACTTCAAAGCCAAATTCAGCCCTGAGGCACCTTCACTGCTAGGATGATATCTGACTGTGACTTTCTCACTTTCCAAGTTAGGCTCTTCTCTGGCTCTTTCAGACCTTTAGGCACAAGGAATTGCAGCTGTGCTAGGAATTTATTTAGTCGAGTGTCTCCTGCAGTGTTAAGGTGAGTTTTGCAGTTCAATCTCTGAAATCCAGTCTGAAAAAGCCTTCCTTGCCTTGTGTGCTTCTTGATCTTTGATTTAATTTCTTCTAGCTTTTTCTTCATCAAAGAATTAAAATCATAAGGCAAACCGAAATGTGAGGATTTAATTAAAGTGAAATTTGAAAAGAGAGCTTCTTTTCTATTGAGCTCTTAGGCGTATTAGATTTGTGATGGATGGTGTATGAATTGCTCTTCCTACTCTGTACACACTGAAGGTCTTTATGAAATAACAAACGGCTCTGCAGAATTGCTCCTGATGGGGGGAAGGGGAGTTTAGTTGCTGGAGAGAACGCAGACTGGTACAGGTTAGTGCCACTATCTGATTTTATTTTTCAAGAAGGCTGACTTTGGGCCATAAATTCAGAGGAGCAAAGCAATAAATGGCTATTCTGGGACTAACTGAAAACTTAGAGTTATATGGGAAATAGAGTTTGCCTGTAAGGGGAAGTCTCCTCGCCTCCTCCCCAAGCCCTCGCTGTGATTTGTGATACAGTGAGTGAAGTTTATTGAAGTCCCTAAAGCTCCAGCCAGGAGCAGTGCAGGGCAGAGCTTTGGTGCAGTCCCAACACTTCCAGAATCTTGGAAGGACAGAGTGGCAGTTCCAGCCCCAGGTGCAGTAACAGTTCCTCTGTCCTGTTTGAATTAACAAATCGGCCTTTCACATCATGGGAACAGTGCAGCAGAGCTGAACGAGAACCTGTGCTTGCAGGTACCGCTGAAAAGGAGAATGGGGAAGAGCTGATTCACCCAGGCAAAGGGTTTAGGCTAAGGACCACTGGATTTATTGGCCCAATTTTATAAACAAACGCATAGATAAATCGGGAAGAGTCAGTATGAATCCAGTGAAGCTTCCTACAAGGGACAGGTGGGATTAAGGTCTGACTGTGCACACTCATTCTGTTCATTGATTGTTCTTGTTTTGGTTTTGAGCCATGACCTATTTTCAGTGATTCCTCTGTCTGGCCATATTTACTAGAACTCACTCTTATATATATATGGTTGAAGGACATGGTTTAGTGTTTTGATAGGAATGGTTGGACTCGATGATCCTGTGGGTCTCTTCCAACCTGGTGATTCTATGATTCTATATAAGGAGTGGGCCACACTTAGTACGAACAGTGCTGGATAAAGCAGCTCAACTCCCTCTCTTTAAGTGCTCTGTGACAGCCAGGACCTCACCTGGTGCTGCGATTCTGTGCAGCTCCTCACCTTCAAAATGTGCCCTGTCTTCATAAATATTTACCTAATCTGAGTGACATGTTTAAAGTTCAGGGTACAGAAGTTTTATTTCAAAGCAACACCTAGTTATGCCTTCTCCCTTTGAAAGACACGCGTCTAGGCTGACGTACGTATTTGTGTGTGATGCCGTTATCTTCATGAATGGGGCTGGGAAGTAAATGAGTGCCGGCAGTATCTGAAGCAGCCAGCGACACCAGGCTGGCTCTGACTTTTGGGGACAGCTTGTGGCCTGCAGCATTTAGGATTTGTAGGGGATTTTTGTGTCTCAGAAGTTCATGTGGCCCTTCCATCAGGAACACATGAAATTGTTTAGACCAGTTATTATCTTTGGGGTTTTTTAATGATCTATCATAAATGTGATTAAATGAGTAGAAAAATCAACAATGCTTGTTAAAAAATGAATTCGTAAAGCTTTCGTCAAACCTACAAACACATTATTTTCAGCAAATTGAACACAAGGAAAATGATGCCTGGCTCCAGATAACAATGCAACAGTGCCAAATGAATATTTTACAGCACTGCTACAAAGCCATTACATAGCATTACAGATTTCAGCACTGCTATAAATAGCTGGAGCAGCGCTGTCTTTGCACGCAGTTACACAGCTCAACGTGTAGCAGCTTAAACTGCCACATCTGCTGACTCTGGTTCCAGATGTTTATATGTAGTAACGAGGACAAGCAGAAGACACAGGCTGGGCAACAGAGCAGAAATAACTCAGTGTTACCAGAAAGGAAAGAAGCATCTGCTGCGGGCACAGCAGAGTTCAGGGCAGGGATGCAGAGGTGCAAGCTTTAGCCACGGGGAAGGTGAGCTCCTGGCTTCACAGAGCGGAATCGGCAATAGGATGGTCTGCAGGTCACTAGGCAACGCTTAGTGAGCCCCAGCACCCAGAGCTGGGAGGAGGGGAACGGGAGAGAAGGAAAAGAAATCTCTTGCTCTGAGTGGTGAAAGGTGCCTGAGCACTAGGTTCACTGTGCTTCTGGTCTGTGTTTAATGCTGGAGCCAGGACACGTTTCATATGAGGTTTGCCAGGAGGTTACAATTCCTACATGTAAATCTGTAAAACTAAAGCAATTTCAGGTATGTGTTCTGCATGGATATTAAAGCCTGGAGTTCCCCTGTCCTGTGCTCTGTTCAAAAGACTGAGGAGGTGAACCTGAACACAGCAGACAACTACGCTTCTGCTTATAGCTAAGGTGCTGACATAGTTCTAAAGTTTCTAGGGTTAAAGTGTTACTGAAGCGTTCTGTGCTGCTGCCACGGGAGTAGGTGCTCATGTTTGGCCTTCTGAATAACTTTTTTTTGTAATAAAAATTAGAAAAACATAATTTGAACCCTGCCTGGGTTAAAATTGACTTTGAAGTATGAGATGAGGCGCCTGATTGCTTTCTTTAACTTACTTCAGGTGAAATTCTGATGGGGGGGAGAGGGTGGTTTATTTTTTTTAAACTGGGCTGGGCGTGCTCTGCAAACCTCCACTGGTGTCTCCACACCAATTCATCTTACATATTTCTGCAAGAAACAGTTACTCTCTCCCCAAGTACTTTTATCTTGCTTTAAAAGAAAGGCAGTTTGCTAAAAATGTGGAGCTTGCTCAAAATGCACACAAGCCTTCCCAGATGGGCACAAAGCTTACCCAGCAGGAAAGCTCCTGGAGAAGGAGCAGAGCGGAGCCATCTCGGCTCCAGCAGTGTCTGTGTGAGGAGCTGCCTTGCAGGAGGCTGCAGGGTCCCCCCGTCGTGCTCCCCAGAGGGTTTGACCTGGCAGCAGGCTGGAGATGGACTGTCACCCACTTCCACAGAAAAGAAACGGAGATTATAAATACATGTAAGAGCCTCGTGATGTACCCGTTCTGTTACCATGGGGACATAATTGTAGTAGCAGTCCTTTTTCTGTTTTTTT
>WAAB01018945.1:0-151724 GCA_013389865.1 Piaya cayana
AGATAATAACTGCTAGATATATGTGAACTGGAACCTTGGGATTACAAAATGCACTAATTGACTTTCTTGCATGTCCAGGTACTACAACTGGACAACAGCTGGTCCTCTTCTGCTGGCAATGCAGGCATTTCAGAAACCTTTGCCAAAGGTAAGATTGAATGTAAAGGTTGGTCAGAGGAGGAGTTGTGACATTCTGACATTTGTTAAGGCAGGGAAGAGGGTTGTTGTACAAAACAATCAGTGCGTCAGTAATATCTGCTTACACATTCATGTCCATCATTCATCTTGCTTATGGTAAGGGCTATATAAGCAGGACTAAGTTTATTCTGTGAATGGCATTTATTTGGTAGGCTAAGATCATGAAAAATATTTTGAAGGAGGAAAACTTCCTCTTTTCCTTCGTAAATATGGATTGTAAATATTAATTTTATTGACCCATGTTAGTGTTTGCTGTAGCTGAATACTTGGTGACTGCTTCCATTTTATCTGTTGACAGCATAGATAATCATATAAAAATACATGCCAGAAGATTTAAACTTTGTGAATAAGCTTTAACTATTAGATAAGGAATGCCTATAGCTTGCTAGTTTTTTATTTCTTGGTTGGTTGTTCATAACCAACCCCGATAGGTAGTGGCAGACGTAGCTGTCACATAGTCATAGTGATATGTTGGCTTGTATTAAAGGCATTGATGTACTTAGTCCAGTTCCACGTGACCTGGTGCCACATAAATGCTGGGGACAGAAATATATACTACTGTACTGTATATAAAGAGATAATGTTGCCATCAGCACTACTTTTTATCTTGGTTAGCTGTGGATTTAGTAAATTTTGGAACCTAAACTTTGCTTTTGCCATTTGCAGTACTTTACATATCTTTGGGTTTACTCTGTGAATTCAGATGCTATCTCTATTGCCATGAACACAATAAAATATTCTTCAAAGTCCAGAATTCTCTCTACCACTGTGTTCTAGTTGCACTGTAGCATGAGAATATAAAATTAATTGATCCTAAAAGTCCCAAACATCTGGTAAACCTGGATTGAATTTCAAGGATGGCACAAAGCTGGATGTTTTGTGCTTTGCTGCAAATGCTCTAGTAGTCGCCAAAGGTGGGATTAATCTCATGGAACTCACATGCCTGCAGAAGGCGTATCTTCATCCTACTCTGTATTTGTTGGGAAATTCCACAAAGTGAGTCAGACATTGATAGTTGCCTGTTAAGCCTTCAATGGCAATAAAGGGAGTGAAAAGTAACTGCACTTTTAATTAAATACATCAATGCCTGAGCAAGAGGTTTTGGTTTTGACTAGGAGAAGTAAATGAAAAGAATTGGAATGAAATATTTTTGCCGTTAAATAAACGGAAGTGGTAATCCTTTCAACTGCATTATGGTTGTGCCATTACTCATATAGGTTATCAGCCAAGGAAAGTCCTCTATGAGTGTGAAATTCTGTGCATTCATTTTTTAATGGTTAACTTATATTCTGAATGCAGATACCTTTCTAGCCATTGCAGTTTTAATTTAGTGGGGAAGCCAGTATGTATAGTTGGAATAATATGTGTTATTGGGAAGATTTACATGGCTGAACTGTACCTCTGAAACAAAAATTACTTATAATACCAGTCATCCTACTGGTTTTTTTTAATGGCTTGTTAATTACAGTCTTGATTTGCTCTAATTATGACACTAAAGAATTGAAATACTAAAACACTTCATAAAGTGATTGAAACTGGAGTTCTTGCAAACAAATCACTGACATTCGCAGAATACACTTAAACGCATGTCTTAATTGTGAGCATGTGAATTGTCTCACTAAAAGTCAATGGGACATGTGCTTGAAGTTATCTGTATGTTTGAGAACCTCCTTAAGTTGTAGCTGTTCTCAGCAGTGGCATTCCATTCTCACTAGCTTCATCTGCCTTGTTTTTTTACTTATTTTTGTTTAAAAAGTTCTCGGCTTATTTGCTCAACTTTATTCCTTGGTCATTTCTTTCTTTTTCATGTACTTTAGCTAGTATAGTCAAGAGAACATATGTAAAACTGAGAGAAGGGGTGCATTGTGCCGTACATTGACTGAACTCAGTCCACTCTCCTAACTGCTAATACTTCTTAGAATAATTTAAATTTTTTTAAATTAATAATCAGCATCACAGTTTTATTTTGGTGACATTGCTTACAGTGGAAGCTATCATCTCAGAAAACCAGTGGCCAAGCTATTGTAGGATGCACCATACACTGTGACCACCTTTATTGTAATATTTTCCCCTTCTGTCTTTTGTTTGCTCTGTGAGTTAAAGAATTCATCTTTCCTTGTTACAGTGCATAAGGATCCCATCATTATGGGTATTGAAAGAAACTTTTCTTCACTGAGATTTAGTATATCTAACCAATGAAAAGTAGCCAGGGTTTAAAGAAACCAGTTCTAGCATTGTCAGTCAAATTCAGAGCATCATACTGAACTAAAAAACTAGCAACTTCTTTGCTTTTTTCCCAAACCGGTGGTTAAATATGAGCTTAGTTATTTTTCAATGACCATAACCATCTTGCATGCTGGTTTGTTACTGTTTTGCATGGAAGCTCCTTCAGTAAATTTTTTTTTTTATATAACTTCCACTAAGTAACATAAAAACAGTAGCTCTTCCATTCTAGACATTATACTAATATCTCTGCTTTTTTTTTTCCTTCTTTGATTTTTTCTCTTTTACATCTTTCTTTTTACAAATACCATAAGTATTCATGCTTAAGTTACTTCAGAGCAGCTCTGGATACCATTAGATTTTGCTTTAGTAGAATTTACGGTCCACAGACAGTATGTTTACTTTTATTCTATTTATTCTCAGTTAAAATTGTATGTTTGGCACTTTCTTTCATTTACATATATCAGGTTGTCCTTTTGTTTTGGTTTTGTTTTATGTTACCACCCATTTATCACAGGCCACTGTGGAATCTATAATGAGGGACAAGATGCCCAAAAAAGGTGGAAGGTGGTGGTTTTCATGGAGAGGGAGGAACAGCACTATTAAAGAGGTAAGTTTAAAAAGCGAACAGAGTTTCCTTCTGGTTGCAGTGGGAAGGCTAGATACCTCCATAGTCACCCCTCAGAACTCAATGATCAGTTTGACTGAGGATATACACATTAAAAGGTATTTAAAGAGGGTCTAAATTCTGATTACTTGTAACTTCAGAAAGCTTTGGATCAGACCCTACCTGAAACATTCTGGTTCTGCATTTATTTACATTATACCAACCTGAGGCAGTGTTATCTAATGTATTAAATCTGTCAACCTAGAATTGAAGAGCTGTGCCACTGATTTAATGTTTTTGTGCAGATTACTTACCTTTCTGACCTTTCCTTTGATAACTGAAGAACAGACATATTTACGAGCAGTGAGAGCTGTAAAATGCAGCAAAACCTAAGATGGAAAAATGACTATATATTAGTTTTAAAGTATTTTTGAATTTATTTTCTGAGCATGAAAAGTTTGTGGTAACAGTGTTAAAGCCATGGATGAACATTAAAGAATAGTGGGAAAAAAGGCAAAACATTATATGAAATATTGATCTCCTGTCTAGACATATTTAATCTTGAAAATTGGCTAATAAAAACTCTTCATATTAATCTATACTACTGGAGTGTTAGTACTTGGGGGTAGAGAATGGCTTCTAATATATTTTTATGGTTGTGCTTCAATCAATGAATTTTTTAGCCTTTCATGAAATAACCATTGTGCTGATCTGTGGGTATGGGCTTCAGGGAACAAGACTTCAGTTTTTTAGATTTTGTTAATTTTTTTATATTTTTTCTCTGATTTAAAGTATTTGGTTATCTTTTGAGCTATGGCAGCTGTAAGATAAGGGGAGATGTTATTATTTGTGTCTCTCAAAGTCATTCACTACTTTAAAATCTTGTGGTATGAAATTGATGGAGCTTAGTACCTACACAAGGTAAAAATGGATCAGAAACCTTTATTGGATTAAAGATTTTAATGAGTCTATGAAAGATAATTGTATGGGGTTTTTCTTCACCAGGGTCCTACCTTGCTTTTTAGGTGGAATCTAGCTATTTGAGGTTCCTGAGCTGAGTAGTTATAGTTAGTTCTGATCTCAGTATTTATAGTAGTTCTCATCTCAGAACTTCAACAGTACTAGATGTGAAACCTGATATTTCTGTACTTCAACACAAAACTAAATCTTAATTCTTCTTCTGGGTTTTATATTTGCGATTTTTAGTTCTTTGTGCAGCCTTTATTCTTTAAAAAAACATGAAGTTTTACTTTGCCTGCAAGCAAAGGAAACAAACACACAAGATAGTTTGGTTTCCAGATATTTTTATAAACATTTGCTCTTTTCCCAACAGGACATGCACAGCTTCTCTTACTTGTATTTTTACAGGAAGCAAAGCCAGAGCAAGGTATGAGCGGACTTACAGGAGAAAACTCTTCACAGATGGGCATGGCAAACAGGTATCCCCTTAAAGTTATCTGTACCCAAAATGAGTAGGAGTTACCATTTAAAAATGAAAGCCAGCTACCTCCTACATCTGAACAGAGAAATAATGCATCAGTGAAACATGTTCAGTTTGTTATTCCTTGCACCAAATACGTGCACATAGGAAGGCAGAGTTGCAGACCTTGCAAATGTGCTCTGACATTTCTGTGGTTTGGTTGGCAGCTCCGTGGCACACATTCCATCTCCTTAAAAAACAAACAATAATTGAAGCAGTCCTTAGAAGCTATGTGTTTCTCTCTAGAGTTTTCAAGGGAAATCATACATGTCCCTATGCTGTCGTCAGATCCCAGTTGCTAAAATTTCTGATTTACATGTATTTATGGATTGACAACTTAATTTGTTCCTGCCCATTCTGGGAAGTTTGGGGACCTAAAGCTTTCTGGAAGTTTTCTTCACAGGCAATGATTTATCTTTCAACGACAGCAGAAATCTCTCCCTTCTTGTGCTCCAAATTAATTGTGCCATATGACCAGAATCTCTTCTCTAGAAGGATTCCATAAGATGAGATTTAACTTGCTTTGGAGGGATGAGTTAGCCAGATACAGCTCTGCTACCTTGCCCTTTGCTTTACACACAGATGTTACTGTAAAGACAGCCCATCTGTGTGCTGGCTGCACTTATGAGCTGAAAAGGACTAGATTCATACATGGTTTATGCTCATTAAGTTCAAGGATCATCTTTAAGAAACAAAAAGGCATTAGCTGTCATTCCAGAGGTCAGCGGTTATGCTCCAGGAGAACACGCTGGAAGGAGCATTCCTCATTTTTGTAGGAGACTAGCTTTTATGTCAGTTGCTTCTCTGAGTTTGAGAGCCACAGAATATATCAGAAAGGCTTCTTAGGGATGACAAGTGACATTTAGGTCTGTTGTTTCTTACATAGTTGTTTAAGGATAAGGTATAAAGTGGGATTAATTCTTCAAGCAGACTAGATTCTGTAATTGGTGTTCTTTGTTTAAATTTTAACTGACCTTAGAAATCTGTCATTAAGAATTTATTTCTGTGAGCAGAATGAGGCAAGTGGGATGTTGACTAAAGCTTTTGAGATCCAGTGTTGCAAAGGATAAAATAGGCTTTTAAATGTTGCCAGTCATGACATGCAGTACCTTGATATTGGGTCAAGAATTCTTAAAATCAAATAACACACCAGTGTGAGTGAAATAAGAGCCCAAATGCTGATGAGATGTGGGATCTGAAAGGACATTTTACCTTCCACTTAATGTGATAGATTTGTCTACTGTAGGAAAACTTTCTCTCTGAAGAGAAAAAAATATCCTTAACAAAATACTGGAAAAATGGTTCTGGCAGAAAAGAAATAAAACTTATACTGTTGTGTATTTAAATAGAACTGTGCAGAGGAGCTCAAGTTTTATGATTTTTCATCATGATATCCTGAGTGGTGTAATTGCTGCAAATCCTGGAAAAGAACAATGCAATGTTCTTAAGGCTGCTCATTGAAAGAGAAGAAGGAATTACTTTCCATAATGAAATTTTATCACCTGGATCTTTTTTTATTAATTGCTAAATTCTTTGGGGGAGACAGGAAGGTGAGGAAGAGAAAGCCGGTATAACAAATGTTACACTGAGAACCGAGTAGTTTTTGTAGTTCCAGTATCTAATGGTTAGTAATTTTTTACACTATGAGATTTTTTAATCAATATGGCACGTTAATTTGTATCTATTAAATATTGAAAACTAGGTTGTAGGCAAGTAATGGCTAGAACAAACAGAGTATGAATGGTGGAAAATGTATGTGAATGAAAATTCTGCACTTCATTGATATATTTAAAGCCATGATGTGAGTGACCTCCTGTGAGACATTACATAGGAACAGAGAATCAATTACCTATTTGGTGACTCACTGTTAATGCATTTTTAATGGATACTGAGATGCATTTACTGACATGATAACATCATTTTCTCTGTGTACAATGTTCCAGAATAAAAGACGAGTCTTCTTCAAGTGACGAAGACCCTAGAGCTGCCAAACAAAACCTTGGGTCATTACAAGCCAACTCAAGTCATCTCTCATTATTGTCTGGAATCAGTTACAAAAAAACGCTACGACTCACTTCTGACCAGCTTGTGAGTTACTTTTACATCTTTGTCCTGAAATGTCATTTCAGATATATAAACAATCCTGTTGTTCAGGCTTGCAAAGCTTAATTAGCTCTTTCTTCTTGCATTTAAATCTCTCTCTTTTTATATTTAAAAGAACCCTAACTTCTTTCTCTTTTCACCACTAAGTGTGAGTGTTGTGCCTTGTACAGGCGATGGGGTTCAGAGAATGGGAGGTGTGGGATCCCATTTAGAAAAATATCAAAATTAAATTCCAAACTATGTATTTATCACCTGAATAAGTGTACTGGAACCCTGTCCTTTTTGCGTTATGTGTAATGTGTATATTTTAACCCACAAGCTTCTCCTCTTTTTTTTTTTTCCCTCTTCTTTTCTTTCTCCTCATTCTTAGGCAGTGGCATTTTACATAAATAGGGTTTTCTGTTAGAAACTTCTGAAAGAGCTGCTTCTGAATTTGCTGTGAGGCCAGACAATTAATTTCTTTGAAGCCAATTTTCTTCCTCTGTGACAGAGATGTTTCAACTAATGGTGACAAAACTACTAGCTTTGTGTTCTGCACATTCCATTTTGATCTGGAAAAAGGGCTGCTTTAGGGAAATTCTTTTTGTTGTCTTATCTATAGCTAATTAATTTTCTGAAGAAAACCCCCACAAAATGTACAGCATTAAACAGCTCATCACTCGCTGCCTGGATATTGTACAAGTAATGTAGGATTTTTCCCAAGAGACAGATGGGATACATTCATAATTTTCTCTAGCAAACAGAAAACAAGGATTACACAAATGTATTGATATTTTTTTCAGATTTGGAATCCTCACAGAAATTAGCTGAAGCTAAAACTATTTTTAGATTGGTGTCTTGATGAAACTGTGGGCGAGATTCATCAGTTGTTCTGCATTCCCAACTCCTTTTCACTTTTTAACCAATTGAAAAATATCAGTCAGATGTAACTATGAAAAAGAGACGCTAAAAATAATAAACTGCTGCAGTATTGTGGAAATTTTATTGAAGTAGAATAAAATCAGTAGTCTCTTGCCCAGCATGTCACTAAGTGACAGAGTAGACAGTGGGAGGCAAAGGCAGGGAAGGGGGAGAAGTAGGCTATTCTATGGTATCACATCTCTTCCATATTACAGAATTTCCCATATAACCCCTCCTAATTAGAGTTCATGGAACTCCTTGTTACCCACATTTCTCTCTGCATATTATATCGCAGAATGGGAAACCCCTAGAGGTAGTCCATGTTCCATAGTTTGTTATTGTATATGTGAACTTCTTGGGAGATGTATATATATACACATTTTTTTTCTGCATCACTGACTGTGAAATAGAATTTTTGGTGTTGCTTTATTTTGTACTACTGTAAATCACACAGGGCAAAAGCTCTGCTATCATAATTTAGGTAATATCTCTGCTGAAAGCAATCAGATTCAGTGTTACCGAGGTAGTTATCATCTGTGGCTTTGTGTTTGCATTGTGCCAGGTTCACGTGCTTGGTTTGTTGATTATTTTGCTGATGATGTCTTGCAGAAAAGCTTAAAGCTCAAGAATGGCCCCAATGATGTGACCTTTAGTGTTACAACACAGTATCAGGGCACCTGCCGCTGTGAAGGCACCATTTACCTGTGGAATTGGGATGATAAAGTTGTTATTTCTGACATTGATGGAACAATCACACGGTGAGTTCATGAACAAGGAGAGGCATTATCTGCAAGGCCAAATTATTCTTTGGACCAAACGAGGAGGTAGTTAACAGGGAATTTTGAGTCACAGAATCATTGCATTCAAGTATTTTGTGGGGGATTGTTTTTTTAATTATTATTTGGCTTTCAAACAATGCAGGAATCATTAGCTGAATTCTTAATTTAATAAAGATGAATGCCATATGTGTCTGTTATTTGTCACATATTGGTGTTTCCTGATAGTATTTACAGTAACATTGCAATTACTATTGTGTTGTATTCTAGTACAGTTCTGCAAAACTGTAACCTTTTTGCTGCATCCCACTTATGGAGTACACTGCCTGCATTAAAAAGAAGAAAAACATGAATTCTGCTTTAAAAAGGCATTATTTAGGCATTTCACTGAAGTGCATTATTATTTAAAATACACGACTCCACAATCAAAGTCAGAACTAGAATTTGATGGAAGATTTAAGCTTACTTCTTAGAGTAAAACCCACAATTATGGAGTGACCAAAGAAATGCACCCACTGATTTTTAACACTGGAGAAAACACTTGTGTGTGAAACATGGAAACTCATAATAAAAACACAAGCATTGTCTTTTGACCTTTTGAAATTAAATTCTTAGTTTTGTTTCAAAATAATATTTTTTTTTTCAAAATCAAACTTAGCTGTATCTAATTAGAAAACAGAACCAGGAAAAATTATTTCCAAGAGCAATCTGGAGTGAATTAAACTAATTGATTTGAACCAAAGCTCTTTTCTTCCTTGTGATTCATCCATTATAGGGTGAAGTTTTTGGTGCCAACATAAATTAATATCCCTCCCTCACTTTGTTTACTTAATCTTCAATCAAGTGAATGGAATCTCTTTTCCTGTCTGCTGTTGGGCTGACCAGATAGTTACTGAATCACTTCACCTTACAATACCATTGCACATCCATTCCCAACCACTGCCCAATGCTTTCCTTTCTAAGATTCAAGATATTCTGGGTGTGGATTCCTTCCTGTGTATCTTTATAATGCTAAGTCAAGTGAGGTGCTAATTTGTTTGTATTTCTAGATTATATGATACTGTAGGTAATGTTCTTTCATGTAAACTGGGAAATACATTGAAACCACTATAATTATTTCATAATAGTTTATATGTGAGTAACTGTGGGCTTTACATGGAGATGTTAGTTTGAAGTAAGCTAGAGTATGACTTACCTCATGCTTGCAGCTTCCCATAAACGTTCCTTGTGGGTAGATTTGGTTTGTTTGGAGAACATTTAACTTAAACCTCAAAAACTATGCTTGGCATTGCCGGCCTATTACACAGGTCTGATTGATAACCTGTATGTTGTAACTTCCATGTTATCTTATGGGTCACAAACTTACCCATGATGACAAATCCTGGGGCACGACAGTAATTAAAACAACACAGCCAAGGACAGGCATGTCAGTCTTACCTCAAATGAAAGGGGAATAAAATGATCCCATTCTGGTCACAGTCAGTACCTTACAGAAAACCTTGTTTTCCATTGCCAGTAGCCAAATAAATTAGTGGGATTTGTATTAACCTCAGCTATTATTAGAAATATTGGAGGTTTTTTCAGTTCAATTTATTTGTTTTTCCTTTATTCAGGTCAGATACTTTAGGTCATATTTTACCGACTCTTGGCAAAGACTGGACACACCAAGGGATCGCTAAGTTGTACCATAAAGTGAGCCAGTGAGTATTCAGAATATCTGTTTGTGCTCTGTGGCTTGTGTTTATTAATTTGCACGTAAAAATGAAAGTTTCTCTAGGCCTCTCTTAACCTAAAAGGGTGAGAATTTCATCAGTATCTCATCACTTCAGTGCTGCTTACACAGTGTAACATCTCCTGTGTGATAACCAGAGCAAAACCTGCTTTGTGGTATCAAAACCAAAGCCCTGTACCAATTATTCGTAGTTGCTCTTCTGACCATCCCAAATAAATAGCTACAGTGAGTTCCAAAACCTGTAGTAATTTGAATCGGTTGTGCAGTTGGCAGCAAATGGAACTCTTTTGCAAACTGGGAATTGCAGCAGCATTAGTCCATAAGATGCTTTTACACCTTCCCTTCTCTTCTTGGAGGAGATTGGGAAATACATAAGGACTGTATACCCCAGGGTGGTCACTGTAGGTGGAGCTGCTCTTACCAAACTTCCCTTCATGCAGGGATTAACCTGTTTAGGGGAGTTTCCTCTCTTTCCAGTGAGTAGAAAGGGACTTTATTGAAACAGCTTAGACTTGAGTTGTGTGAACATTAGGCTTCTAGTCAAGCAAGATGAATCTCGCCCTTAAAGCACTGTGTTATCTTATCTTGAGTAGAAATGGACCCATTTTGGATACTTACTGCTAATATTCTTGTTTTACTTGTGTAAATAATTATGAACTTCAGAGATGTTGATGATAATCTTTACTACTGATTTATTCCACCATTAAATGGCAAAGTTAGGAATGTTCAGTCTTAAAATATATTTGTATCATTGGTTAATTTTGAGTAGGCGATAAGTAAACATTGCTTCAAGTACAGCTTAAAGGTATTGAAAGTTAGATGTACACTTTGAAGATCATGAGGAGTTGGCTTGTACCTGACAGCACCCATATGAGCTGCTGTATTATAGCTCAGTAGTTGATCTGCATGGGTGCCTGTTGGTCCACAGTAATAAATACCTTCTGTGCAACCACGAGTGGAAGGACCTGGATTCATCATGTTTACTTGTGGCTTGTACACTCTGTAATCTATGGAAAAAGAGAGGCATCTTCAAAAAGTAGCTTGCTGTACCTGAGATCTAACGATGTTTTGAAAAAACTGTTTCTTTCCATTGGCTGCTGAAATATTGGGCAACCCTAGACCAGGTCTGTTTTAGGTCAGTTAATGTCATTAACAGGGAGAGTGCCCTGGTATGACCTAGAACAATATATTCCAAGAAACTTGGGATATTTGCTCTGATGAATATGCTGAGGAGAAAAAACAGTCAGTCTATGCTGGCTCACATGGGGTGATGAGTGGAAGTGCTTCTAGATGAGCAAGGCTGGTGTAAGAGTACAGGTGTGGTGCTGGTTCCTTGGATACCTTTTGCAATGTAGTCAAGCCACTGTGTACACAGGATGTTCAAAGACTGAGAATGTAGTGAGTTTTGTGATTAGCAATTGAGAGGAAAAAGGAAACGAGGAGAAAAATTAGTTGATGTCTGAATGGAATCAGATGAAGTGTCTGATGTATTCTGGTGTTATGCATTCAGATTTTAACGTTAACAAGGGGGATTACTGATTGCTTTCTGTTCAACTTGATAGTTCTGCTTTATGCAGAAATAGAAATTGATTTTCTTTTATTACATTTAGTACATCTGTTCTTATATATTCAAGTAACCGTAAATGTTTGAAGAACCTCTGGTGCACATCACAACTGTCCTTTTAGTGCATCGAACAAATACGTTTAACTAGGGTTGTGCTAAGGTTCCTTTATTGGTTTTACACAGATGATATAATATAAATAATGGATGATAGAAACTAAATTATGCCAGAGACAGTTGTCTGTGCTTTACTGTGTATAGATGCACCTGATCACAGAAAACAGGACACTCTGGGAGTTTGCATGCTGAGCAGTATTTAGTTTTGTGTATGACCTCTGCATCAGATTTAATAGAAATGTTAATTAATTTTTTAATTGCAGCTCTTATTTCTACACCTGCCAACATTGTCAATTGTTAGGGCTTAGGTGATCGTAAGCTTGAGAGGAAAAAAAGAGGTTTGAGTCATGTTTTTCAGATTATGAAGTTAATTATGTAGTGGCTAGATATTACAGCTGAACACCATATAAATATTCAATAGTGCATGCACGGTCATTAAATCTGAATACAGTATTTCTTTATTTTATGAACAATTTTTTGTAGGACTCGCAAACCAAACCACTGTTGAGTTGAGTTAATATAATTCAACTCTGTTCTGTCATGAAGAGAACCAAGGGTAAAGCGTGTGTACCATCTGCCAAAACTTTTATTTCAGTGTCAAGTCAAAGATTACTTCTCAGACATTGAAGGAATGTTTCATTGCTCCACATAGACCAATCTTATTTTGCAGAACCTCGAGGCAGGAGTACAGCACTGTTAATGTCGGCTTTATATTGAGTGTTTTCATCTTAGTAGATGTCATTTCAGTTAATTCTGAGGAGCATGGTTCCACTGTGCAGGGGTGGATAGAAAACCATAAGATGCCATGAGCTATGGGAAGAACAGAGATGAATGAGCCCTCTTTAGGTGTAAATCAGTAACTGCAGTGGAACTAGACAGATTTTAGTTATCCGAGGTTTTGGCATAAACGTTTTTATTCCTTTTAAATAAGTTGAAGTTAAGTATAAATCTGTTTAACAGTCGTGATTTGATTCAATAAAAGTAAACCCACAAAATTATTAACGTCGAAGTACTTGTTTTTTTACTTTTTTTGTACTTTATTTTCACAGTAATTTCTTCTTTTATTTCTGTTCACAGGAATGGATATAAATTTTTGTATTGTTCAGCACGTGCGATTGGAATGGCAGGCATGACCAGAGGGTACTTGCACTGGGTGAATGAACGAGGGACTGTGCTGCCTCAAGGGCCAGTGTTGCTGAGTCCAAGCAGTTTATTCTCAGCATTTCACAGGTACTACAATTTCACTTCTACGTAGAAAGAAACCCAGAGGCTGGTGGAGGCTGAATTATCTGTTTTTTTTTTTTTTTTAAATGGGAATGCTCCAAAATCATTCATAATTGTTAGGGGTTTTTTTTACACATTGGTGCAAAATTTAATAAGGAAGAAATTTTGTTAGACCAGAATTTAATAGTCAGGTTGCTTAGTTTATCTCTTAGCCAAGTCTCAGTATACATCTATGTTTACTGCTTACCCATAGTTACTGCCTGTTGACTTCATGTATTTTAACATGATGTGTTAATATTTATCAATCAGAACAATGTTAATGTATTATTAACAGTCGCTCTTGTCTAGATTTGCAAAGTGTTCCAACTAGCATAAATATTCTTTTGTTGAAGAATATTGCTTGATGAGTTTTGGAGAAATCCATGTGAAAACGAAATCAACTTTTTATACTCCTGACTGCGATTTAGTGTTTGTGGACAATGTTCATTCTAGGTGTTAAACTGTAATAAGTGAATAATAATAGCACAGATCATGAATATTGTACCTCTTTCCTAATTCAGTGAAACATGTCAAGTGATTACTGAAAATATTTTAAGCTGTTAAAAGCTGCTATCACAGGATATATTTCATTAGAATTTTTAATGGAAGGTTGTTCAGATGTTCTACTGATTGAGTGACGTGCTGCAAGCTATCTTGCCACCCGCGTTCTAAATATAGGAGACTGTGGAGGTATTACAGTGCAGTTCTTAGACTGATTAAGTAATAAATGCAGTGAAAGAGTAGTCACTGTTGTCTTATGCTCCTGATGTCTAGAAGTATATTTAAAGTGATACTCCTTCTGTTATCTTGTTTAGAATGCCCACCTTTCAGTGCACACTATCATAACTGATGTGTGGGCAACAAATGACTTCGTTGTTATCCATAGATTTAATTATTATGATTTTAAGGGCTTTGAGATCAGGCGTATGTGAGACTGGGGGAAGATGGGTTTGTCCCTCTTTTACACATTCTCAATCTATGATGTATACTTGGAGCTACTGTTCCAAGGGGCTGTATTACTTCTATGAAGTTTCTGTACTAGTCACATCTTCCTCAACATATGTGTTGGTGCTAGGATGTAGGATTCTGAGCTTCTTGAGTGCTTTTGTGTCATGCTGGCATCTTCCTATGTTATGGGAACTCCAGACTCTGCCACCTGTTCAGTCTCCTTGCCAAGAGAAGCTGTTGTGAAAGGGCTTTTGCCTTGAGATGGGAGAGCTTCTCTGTTCATTAATGAATTCTGTGTTCAGTAAGAAGCAACTGAAGATAAATAGAAGATTCCTTTATTCCTTAACTTCTACTAATTAGCAGTGATGAAGGACCTGGACCATACAAGTTTCTTAACAGACTGAAGTGCTTCTAGTACATATGCTAATTGCAATCTTTTTTTTTTTTTAAAAAAAAAATCCTATACTCAGTGAAGGATCATTTTGTAGTTCTCAGGAAGCAGTTTACTTGATGACAATTTATGTCCCACAAGTCTTTATTTAGCAGCTACTCTCTGTAATCAACCATCCTTGCTCAGTAACCATCTCAACAACGTAGGTTTCAGTTGAAGTTCCCTTGTTTCAGAGGATTTGTTTACTGTGTCCGTTATGTAAGCTTGGGAATGCTCTTTTATCTTTGTGGGTGCTACAATTTCCAAATGAAGATTTATTGGAGAAGGGTGGAGGGTCTGCAGGAGTATCTGTCTCGGTGAAAAATGTTGAATAAAGAAAATAAAATGACTTGTATTCAATGTATTGTAAATGTAATATGTAATAAATATGTAATAAATGACTCTATTTCATGTGTACCTACTCAGCCTCTGTTTTTTATCATTTCAGGGAGGTGATAGAAAAGAAGCCAGAAAAATTTAAAGTTCAGTGTTTGACAGACATCAAAAATTTGTTTTATCCCAACACAGAACCCTTTTATGCTGCTTTTGGAAACAGGCCTGCTGTAAGTAATAGCTGAATTTATTTCTGTTTCAGAGAACAGAAACATTGCTCTTATGTCATGGTGCTGTGGCATTAGAACCAGGGTGCCTTAGATGAGAGCTAAGAATATTTTATTAGGTCCTATACAAAGGAAAATGTAAAGCTTTTTTTCTCAAAGGTCTCACAGTGTACAATACAAATAGAGATGGAAGAGCAGCAAAGTAACTACTTTATATCTGCACAAGTTAGCATCACAGTAAATACTAGCCAAAATTCTAACTATGTTAAAAATCCTTAAGTTTGTGTGAAAATACTGATCTCATTTTATTGGAAGCTAAACCTTCTTAATTATGTGCCTATATCCTGGCCATACCATTTGGTCTTAAGAGAATTCTCCTTGACCCTTCATATTTACTAGTATGATTAGCAGGACAGCACTTCAGTTGGTTATCTGCTTTGTTAGTTTGTGGAGAGAAACTGGGCACATCTGGAGAGTAAACAATTCAGGTGCAGCTTGACTGTCTTTCTCTACTGACTCCAGGAGAGCTAAAGGCTTCTCCCTGAAGCATCTGAGGACCGTGGATTCCAGCCCTCTAAGAGCTGAGATACCATTGTTAGCAGAAACATGGTAGCTTGGGGAAAGTATCAGGATAAATATGGACACTGGACATTGCCAGTGTGAGTATGAACATTCTGAGACTGGGCAGTTCAGATACCTAAATGCTGGGCTGCCTGACAAGATATTTTGACGCTGATACCATGAGTGTTGTAGCTACATTTGAGAGCATTTGGCATGCCTTTCTGATGGGACTTTGTTTCTGCATTTGTCTCATATTTTTGTTAGGGTTGCTGACATTTGTGAGCAGCAACTTTTTCAGCTTCATCTTTTAGCAAATTACATTTTTAAAAGCATTTATCAGAGGACAGGAGGTCCTCCGATTGCTGTACGAAGTTGCTGTACCATACACGGCTTAAATTCTGTTATCAAGGTGCATTTTCACATATGGATCTGAATTAACTTTTTAAACACTTCTGTGGTTTTGTCTTGTGAGTGATATTCACCTCTAGTGCCTTTTTTTGAATGCAGTAAGTTAATGTTTGTAAAGGAATTACTGGTAAGTCACTCCTCTGCTGTTGGAGTGCAGTCTTCAAGAGTGAGGTGTTTCATGGGCCTTGTGAAGATCAGATGATTGCTTTCTCAATTTCCTACACTGCTTATTTTTTGGTTTTTTTAAATTGTTTTAATCTTTTTCCTCTCAACAAAGTCAGTTAAATTTCAGTAGTCATTGATGTTACGGGTGTAGACAGTGCAGGCACTGTCAGGATACCGAATTCTTCAAGCGACTGCTGTTCACTTTTGTTGAGTTACTGAATTATTTTGTGTTTGGAACAATCCTTACAATATAGAGATAAAAATAATCTTTATATCTTCATCAACATTCCTTTTTTCACCACTTCAGCTTTTTAAAACCATATCCAATGATTTATACAAGTAAAATGTTTTTGCTCTGATCTTCTGGGAGTTATTTTAATATCTTTGCTTTTTCCAAGCTTTTCAGAACAGATCAAAACTTATACATTGCTTTCCATAACAATTTAAATTTCTTAGAAGACATTCTCAACTCTTACTTCAAAGAATCACAGAATAACCAGAGTTGGAAGGGACCCACAAGGATCTTTGAGTTTAACTCCTATCCCTGCATAGGACAACCCCAAAATTTACATCAGAACTTAGAATTTCTAATTGTACTTCCCAGACTTGCATCTGCATTATCTGCTGGGACTCACTGCTGCTATTTTGGCATATATTCCCTGCTTTCTCTTCTTTCCCTGCTTTCCCTTCTTTCCCTGCTTTCCCTTCTTTCCCCCTTGCTCTGATATGGAGTCAGTCTATGGGTATGGCACAAATCTGAACTCAGGAACTAAGAGATGTCTCCAGGGGTTTTAATGTAGACACAGTTGTTGTGACTTCCTTTTGTGACCTTGTCCTTACTAACTGATGAGTATTTTATGTGTCAGTTCTGTGTTAACCTCTGTACATTGTTGCAAGATACTGGGTACAACGCACTCAGGAAATGAAATACTGCCGGAAAGAAAAATGAAACTGCAAATGCTTTTATACTATATATCTTTAGCTTTTTATTAAATATTATTTCTGTGTCAAGGGAAGCCAGTGAAGAAAACCTAAAATTGCTTTGATCAGTAGTTTAAACTTCAGTGGCAAATGACTTACCTATCTTAAAATTCTGTTTAATTGGCATTTTGTTAGACTGACCTTGATTGTAGCATCCTAGAGTATTTCAGGTGTGCAATAACTAGGTAAATGGTAGTACCAGTACTGTGCAAGTGTGTTGTTCTGGGTAATATATTCCAGCAAGAATAAACAATATTGTGCACTTATTGTTTGATTTTATTTTTTTTCCTCTCTTCTCTTTAGGATGTTTATTCCTACAAACAGGTGGGAGTTTCTTTAAACAGAATATTTACAGTTAACCCCAAAGGAGAACTTATACAAGAGCATGCAAAGACAAACATCTCATCGTAAGTAATCGTTTATCCCTAACACCTTATAGACTAAATTAATCCCCTGTTCAAGTTGCCCAAAGGTGGATTTGATTCCTAAACAAAACATTAAAAAAATTAGAATGAAGTAGAAAATTTCCACTTTCCTTCAGTTAAACGGAAAAAAGAATGCATTTAGTTTGCTGTATTACATGGTTAAAGGAGATGGAAAGAATTTATCAGTGTACTATTTAGTCATCATAAAAATGACATTAGCTGGTTTCTTGAAGCCATTTGCCTTTTTATGGCCTTTTCAAAATTTCCTTTTCCTCAGGCTCCTTTCAAGAACCAGAAAACAAAATCTGAAGACAGGGGTGAGGGCTTCTGGCAAAATGCTTAGGCACTGTAGCAGCTAGTGCTGAGTGGACGTGACCTGTAGTTATGTTAAAGATGTCCTTAACTGAAGGAGAGTCATATGTGTACGAAATACGAAATTATCAAGTGAGCAGGGAGCTGCTTGAGCCAAGCTGGACAGAAATGGAGAAGCAGAATAGGGGGCCTGAGTATTTTAGCAGATGACCTAGGCAGAAAATGACTTCTGTTTCTTAGTAGGTAAGTATCATTGCTTAGAATCAATGGATTTCTTATCTTCCAGAGAGGATTTACAGTTCAGGTAGGCACCAACTTTGTGTTTAGTGTTATTCATTTGAGGAGGATAGCTTCTCTGTGTGAAAGTAGCCATACCTTAGTGGTTGGGGACTTAACGAAATTCAAAATAAGAAGATCAGAAATAATTTAACATTCTTTTTATTTGTTTATTTTCCAGCTATGTCCGGCTATGTGAAGTGGTAGATCACATTTTCCCTTTGCTGAAAAGAAGCCATTCTTCAGACTTCCCTTGTTCTGATACCTACAGTCAGTTCACCTACTGGAGAGAACCCCCACCACCTTTCGAAACTCAGGATGCACATCCAGCCTCATCTTAACTGCATCTCCAAACTGTTGGCCTCAGCTCAAAAAATGAGTTAGCTTGTATTGAAAGGACAGCACTTGGCATCTGCTGTTCACAACTCTCCTGGAATCTGCGATGTTGTGAGCATGGTATTCTTTTTGTCTGAGCAAATCTAGAAATGCTTTTTCATACTTAGTCACATTTCCAGATGACAAGGAGTCCTACTAGGAAGAGGAGTTGCATTTCTAACTCTTCACCCGGCATCTCTAATTGTGCCATACAGTTCCATTACTTAAGGCCAAATAAAGGTGAAGTGATGCTGGAGTTGCAGTTAATATGCCGTAAGGTTGTAAAGTTGTACTGTATTTTTTCTGTGTCACTGAAATGGTCTTTGATCTCATCAGAACCCCCTGCAAGTAAGGGAGCTGTAGTCCTGACATCATTTGGTGACATGGACAGGCGTTGCAGTCCATGTGTCAAAATTCCTTACTCTGAAGGAGTAAATCATTCTTCCTCTTTTCCTTGCTTGACCAACAGCGGTTTGTTTAAGAGTTCATTACTGGATCCTCAGCTGTTGTAAATCAGAGTGGCTGTCAAAGCCAATTGAGTTGTGTTGATTTATTCCAGCCTGTTGTTTTGATATGGTAACACTTTTTCTGAGGAAATAAATGATGTGTAATATGAATACAAAGTAAATTAAATAAGATGGCCAGTTTCTGGCAGTATTTCTCAGTTTGAGAAGTACCATGTGTCACGCATAGCTATTTGGATTAAGGTAATTTTGCAAGTGGAAGATACAGGCTCCTATGTGTAGTGCCCATCTTATTGAAGTTAGTGGTTTTCAGTAAAGACGTCTTATCCACAGAATGTGCTGAGCTTCAAGATTGTTACTGAGCCAAGAAGACTGAGGATTTTTTTAAAATTTAATAGCTTTATTTGAAATGTTATTTTGGCTAAAATGTGAACTTTGATGCTGGTGAATGATGCATCTCAGGTTTTTAGTGTATGGAATTTTTTTTTGTTTTATATCAAAGAATAGATGCTTTTAGTGCAATTTACTCTCCTCAAAGGTAATGAAATCTCCCCTTTCATCTTTATTTTTTGCCTTGTTTGTCCAGACACAAGCTGTAGATACAGTTTTTGTTACCTGCTTTTGACTGCCTTAAGACCTAACTGTGTGTGCTAAAAGCAATACTGCAGATCAGTTGATAATGTTTTCCAAATGATCTGCCTTTACATAATGCAGTACTTCACTTAAAATGTATGCATCAAGTGACCATATGCCAAATGATCCACAAATATACTTGTAGCTAGGAAAGAAACTTTTGGATTTTTTTTTTTACCCTTTTAAAATATAGTTAAAAGTCTAATTGTTCTCTGAAACACAGAAAATGGCATCATGGGATTCAGTGTTTATTGGATTTCAATACGGCTAAAACAGTGAATTACAAGCTGTGGTCTCTGCCAGCTTGTGCTCTGTGAGACTATGGTACATATTTTGCAGCTGCTTTGTAGTGTTTTCAGTTAAGAGTTAAATAATAGGACGGCAGAACTGTCCAGGAGAAATTTTAATAAGTGACTGTGGTCTGTTACTACCCGAAAGTTCAGGAACAGCTGCTCTGTCTCACATTTATTCTGTTCCAACAGATTCTGGTTTTGCATGTCAAGGGTGATAGCAGTATATGCAGGATGGTATCTGTAATAGGGGGTTTCTAACTTATAGTGCTGCAGACTTTGTCCAAGATGTCAGGGGGCCAATTTGTGATTTCCCTGTGCCTTCAATAGTAGAGAGTATAAGTGCAATCCTTTATACAGCTGCAGTGTGCAGTGATGAGCCCTCCCTACATCTTCCTTTCCACATGAACGCTGCTGCTTCGGGCAAACTCCTTTGCACACCTACTTTGGAGGATTAGACAAACACAAAGAAGAAATGCATTTTTATCAACCCAGAGTGATGATGCTCTCTTGAAAGTTTACATGAAAATATATTTTTACTTTTAGATGGAAGAAATACAGTATAGATTTTCTGAAAGACAATCAGCGAGGATTGCAAGTTGCCAAGCGGAGATGGTTGTGTCTCTAAATATAGCCACACTTTCTCTTAAGTATCTCTTAATGCTTGTCAATAATGATTAGATTAATGGATGAATACTAACCACATCCTGTTTTAATTCAGCTTTGGTGAAGACCTATTTCAGTCCACTTATTACACAAAATCAAACCAACACTTCTCTTCAGTAAGAGGCTGTCAGTTTTGTGTTTTTTATCCTTCCCAGCAGTTAAGATCTATTTTCCTATGGTACCGCGTGCAGTTGCTTCCACTAGAAAAAGCGATCCCTGAAAGGTCTCTATAATTAAAGCCAGTTATGTATTTATTTATACCTTGGTGAATAGCTAATCCAGGGTTGGTTGTTGCCGTTAGTATTTCAAACCAGATGACAGTGGGAATGAGTGGTCATCTTAATTCTGTCACATGTCTAGGTGTCGTGTGGCACTGCTGCAGGTATCCCTGAGACACTGGAGAGTTTTTCAAGGCCGTTAAATTGAGTTGTGGCTAATAGATCTAGTGTTGGCAGTCATCTGCTTCAAGTGTGGAGTTGGGCTAGATGTCCTCCAGGGGTCCCTTCTGATCAACATTTCTGTGAGTCTGAAGTCAACCATGTGTTTCTGACAGACTGGATGCCCTTTTGTCTCTGCAAGGTGAGGTGTAGCTGAATAGTAAAAGGAATGTGTGTTTATATAACTAATATTTATCAAGTTTGCTCACAGAAAAGATGCTTGTGAAAATAAATTTTTGATCTTCTAGAAACATCACTGTACATTTTCTGAGAGTGTAAGATGTTTTGATCTGGCAGTAGAGGAATTTTATGCATCATATTTAAATTTTGTTAATTGATGTGGATGGAAAAGGGATGGTTTAATGAATTCCTACTCTTTCTGTGAAAGAAAAATTATACTTGCTTGTGGTGTCATGCTGGTTTCTGTTACAGAGAGAATATTTGGCTAATGTAAATATTCAGACACATTAAATCACAGTTTATTCTATGTATACAATACACATAAACTAGAATATGCAGCAATGAGAAGTGACTAATGTTTATTTTCTTGAGGCTGATGACCATACCACTCCAGCTGTGTCATGTGAGGGAAAGAATACCAGACTTGTTACATTAGGTACGCTGAAGAAAAAATGTTACTGCTGTGATTTGAGGAGGGAGGAGAAAGAGGGTACTGGGTATTTTTTATTTGTAGATATGGATTGTTATTATTTCAAAACTTATTTATATGCAGTATTTACTCTGTATAGGTATATGCTACTGCAATGCTGAAAATCACTTTAACACCTCATTTTGATCTGCTGAATACAACAAGGATAGAAATATATATTGTAATAAAGGCAAATATGATTTTTTTCCTGACTTTTCTGTTTTTCTGTATGCTTTGGTGGTGGCAGAATGCTCTTGCTTGCTGAGCTGCTGAAACTCTGTAAAGCGTGGCTTTTGTAGCTCCATTTTCAATTGCCTGTCTCATATTTAACTTCCAGCACTCGCAGAATGTTTGCTGTTTCACTACTGCGTTTGACCCAGTGTGTTTTCAAATGGAGAGAGTTCATTGAGGGAGACAGGGCCAGGATCTGTGCTCTGACTGTTTTAGGGTATGAGAACAGCACCTCCAAGCCAAAAGCAACCAGATGGGAAATGGAGCAAATTGGACCAGTTGGAAATCTTGCCCCACCACAGAATTTTTATTGAGTGTTCCTTTTGTCTAACTCCTAATGTGACCTAAGGAAAAATTAACCATCTGTTTTGAATGGGACTGTTGTCATTCGTGGCAATGAAACCAGATAATTGTCTTTTTTTCTTTTTTTTTCTTTCTCCTCCTCTTTGACATTGGCCATTCTACTGCTGAGAAGCGAATACCCTTTCCTCCTGTCTGTGAGAACACAGTGCTGCCTTTTGCTCCCTCTGCCATGTTTGCTGAGCAAACTGCGGTGTGGTGATACTGCCAAGGTTGTGTTAGTTGGTATGAAAACAAAGATGTTTGGAGTTGATAAGGCTCTGCGGCAGCTCAAGTTCTGTGTTAAAAATACAAGAGCAGCCGTATTTGGGCAGCCTGCAGTCACTGCTTCTTCAGTCTTCCATTTTCTGTATGTCTCTGGCTTGGATAAACATTTACACTGGAGCTCTGGAGACAGGCTTTGAAATGAAGGTGCTGTTTTAATTAGAAGTCAGAGAAATGATGCTTTTGCATCAGTAAACAAAACTTTATAAGGATGTATTCATTGTTCTTGGAATATCCCATTAACACTAGAAGTACAAAAGTCTGAGGGCATGAAGACGATAAAATTGTGGGGATTTTTGATCCTATGGGGAAGGCAGGGAATATTCCCAGAATACACCATTAACATTATTCCTTATAAATAGTCTAAATTCAAAATGTGTTGCAGATGCCGTCAAGTACCTCAGGATAAATCACTGCAAGAGTCAGAAGACCGTCAGTACTAAGAGGTAGTGCCTAAAAATATAACTAGTGTGACCTTCAAAAAGGTGAAGCCTGGAGGCTGTTCTTGGTGTGGGGTTTCTTTTGGGTTGTTTGGGGTTTTTTTTTCTTTACATAAAAGTCCAGCAAAGTACACTGGTGAAGGGAGCACAATTGCAGTGCCACAATGTCGGGGAGTCCTAGCTCTTTTGCTTGCAGTAAAACCCATCTCCTTCTTTTGTTCTGTACCATGTTGGAGATGAGATGAGATACTGGCTCTGAAGAAAACCCAGCTGTTGCACGGAGGAACTACAGTTGCTGGATGCTTTGGGGAAACGATTCTCATCAGAACCTTTCCAGCCATTGGGATGTGGAAGAGACAAATAAAGGTTAAATGAGTTTTCTCCTAGGACGAGTGAGACTAGAGGAACAAAACCAGAGCAGGTGGCTAAAAAGCAGCTGCTTGTTTCCATCTCTGTGCTGAATGTAGGTAGTACTGGGCTAGGCGCTGAGCTCTGCCTTCTGCCTCTTAAGCATTCTTGCCTGAAATCCTGTGTGTCTGCTGTGCACTGGAGAGACGAGAAGACCATTTTGGCTTCATTTGCCGAACAGGAGAGAATAACATTGACCAAAAGGAGATCTATACCTAAGTGTCCAAGGGGTACTGCTAAGAGCAAAACGAAATTGCAATGACAGCTAAATTTTAAGCTTAGGTAAGGACTAGGTCTTTATTTTTTTCATGAACTGGGGAAACAAAGCTTTCCCTTGCGGTTTGTTCACCTCTGTAGCACCATGTATGCACCCTTTTAATAAGTCTTGCTTTAGGATGTAAATGCAAAGAGAATTTGTTGGCCTATTTAAGCATGTGCTGAAGTCACCCCTCCTTGCACTGAAATTTATGCATATTCTTAAGCACTTTGCTGGATTAAGCCAACTAATGCCAAGAAAACTCTCTACTAGGGTAATAGAGTTTCCGAGCTGAAGAATTGATCTGGCTTTTCTAATGGCTACACTTGGACTGGTTTTTAGCCTCCGGCACTGTCAGGTGTTCTGCCTGCTGCCAACAATCTATTTATTGATACAGGAAATCCATTTTGCCTTGCCTTGCTTTTAATGAGTTTTGCAAGCAAGTGGCCCCTTCCTGTGACTCATTCTGTGTTTTCTGAGTGGGAGATTGTGGTTTTAAGTTTCACGTTGGAGAGTAACCGCTGTGTCTGCTTTCCTTGTCTGCTGGAATCTCAACAAGGGGAATACAGTTTGGAACAAAGAAATGTAAATGGAGTAGAACAGTTCACGTTTCTTAGCACGATTGTAAAAACATCCTTCTTTTTCAGGACTACTGCAAAATGAGTATCGGTCACGTTTTAAAATAACAGCTTTATCTTAGAACATTGCTGTTAACATGGGCCAAAAAGACGTTTACCGTGATATCTCAGTATGTGTTGGCCCTTTGATTTGTAGCCAGTAAATATCCAAAAATTAAACAATGGAACCTTGTATCTGGTCTTACTGACACAGGAGCAGCTCCATTAGCATCTGGATAGAAGCTCAGATAAGCACAGCGACAACTGCAACCTGAGGTGTGAATGAGCGCTACAGATTTCCATCCAGGTCCTAAGTCCTCTTATCCCTTTAGGATACTGGGGGCAAAGAGGTAGAAGATGGGGATGTATTTGTTTCTGATTTTTGCCAAAAATATGATGGCGGAAGGAGAGGATTGTCTGCAAGCTTGGACCGTTAGCACCGAAAACTTAGATTTACGTTAAAAGCAGCCATAAATACATCAAAACCAATGACCAGGACAGTTTCCATTCCCCATTGCTAGATAACACTATATTTCAGGCTCAGTAGCTGCGTCTGTACAGATAAATTACTGCCCAGTAAAGGGCAGGCAGTGTTATTTGCCCCCCCTCCCCAACTGCCAAGCTGGCGGGTGTCCAGCTGCCTGCCTGCCTGCTAAATCTGGGTAATTGCTGGCTTCTGCTGATCTTCAGACTGTGCCTAAGCATGGCTTGAAGGATCACTGGCTGGACTAGCTGAGGTCATGCCAGGGACCATGCTAGCAGTGTGCAAGGTTGGCGCTTGAGTGCCAGAGCAGGGGCTTGTACCTTGCTGGGGTTCTGACGTGTCCACGCTGTGCTTGTCACTAGACAAGTGGTGTCCCTCAGGGGTCTGTACTAGGACCAGTGCTGCCTAATATAATCTTCGGTGATGTAGACAGTGGGATTGAACCCACACTCACCAAGTTTGCAGGTGACAAAGTGGTGTGGTTGACCTGCCTGATGAGATGCAAGCCAGAGGGACCTGGACAAGCTTAAGTGGGCTTGCAAACCTCATGAGGTTGATCAAGTACAAGTACAAGGTCCTGCACCTGAGTTGGGGTAGCCTCTCATATCAATACAGCTGGGAGATGAAGGGGTTGAGAGCAGTCCTGTGGAGAAGAATATGGGGATGACAGGGATGAAAATCTGTATGTGAGTCAACTATGTGCAGTCACAGCCCAGAAAGCCAACTGTATCCTGAGCTGCATCAAAAGAAGCATGGCCAGCATGTTGAGGAAGGTGATCCTGACCCTCTACAGTGCCCTGATGAGCCCCCATCTGGAGTACTTTGTCCAGTTCTGGAGGCCCCAGCACAGGAAAAACATGGACCTGTTGGAGTGGCACTAGAGGGCTACAAAAATGATCAAATGCCTGCAACACTGCCCCTGTGAAGAGAGGCTGAGAGCGTTGGGGTTGTTTAGTTTGGAAAAAGAAGACTCCAGGTAGATGTTATGACCTTCAAGTACTTACAGGGGGCTTGTAAAAAAGATGGGTTCACATTGTTTAGCAGGATCTGTTGCGACAGGACAAGGGGTAATTGCTTTAAGAAGGGTAGATTTAGACTGGATAAAAAGAAGTAATATTTTTAGCCTGAGGCTGGTGATACACTGGAAGAAGTTACCCAGGGAGGTGGTAGAAGCCTTACCCCTGGAAAAATTTAAGGTCAGATGGACTGGGTTCTGAGCAACCTGATGTGTCCAGGCAGTAGCTCCTTTCCTCTTGTGTGTCCCAACTGGCCAGCAAATGGGGTATTGAGACCTCCCCCTTCAAGAGGATTTAGGGTGAGCTGGGCTGTTTCTATCAGCTTGAGGAGGCACTTCAGTTCTTCTGTAGTTCATTCCAGTCTCAAGACGAGGCACTATCTGGTCCTGAACTGCTTTCATCTCTGTCTAGGGCAAGCCTGTGCAATTTTAAAGCATGTTAGGGAGGCTGAGATTGTCCTTGCAGTTCTGCAAGGAAGTCAGAAAAATCTAAAAACTCTGCTAGGAAGAGCTTCTTAGAGATAAATTGTGAAAGGGTATGTACAGAAAACCATATTTGAGAGGAAATAAACATACTGGGAATGCAGAAATTGAACAGTTCATGATGAAAACATGACCTTTCAGTTACCCATCTCAGCTCTCAAGTCCATGCTGGCAGAGATGATACTTGGAAGGAAAAACTGTGAGGATCAGCAGCTTTATTGGGAAAGTACAAAGTATTGAGAGGAAGGAAAGAGGAAAACCCAGTCTTGTAATACTCATTTTCCTGTAGGGATCCAGATATTATATAAAACTGAACCCCCTTGTATTGTAGACTTCATTTCTGATCCATGTACTGTGTAAACTGAAGTCACATGAGACCTTATAAAATGACATACCTGGTATCTATCAGTGAACTTGAGAGTGTGGACATAACATCCAGATGAGACTACGAGTGGTGACATATCAAGAGTAAAGAAACTGCAGCATCAAAGCCATCTGCCCAAGCTGGAAGGACTGCTGGGAAGCAAAAACCTGGTCCCAAATCAGGAACAAGATCCAGCCTGTGCCCTAACACAGACATTTTGTGTTGGCTGAGGTGAATCTCTCAATGTGTTTTGAGTCCTAGTTCTCCATTAAGCCATTAACTGAGCCATTAATGCCCATGAGATGCTCTGATATTAAACAGGGTTTATGCAAGAAAGGGATTTGAACTACCACCAGTGGCTCAACTTCTGAATGCTTGACAGTCAAGTTTTGTCCTTGCTGGTCCCTGAGAGAGGGAAGAATGCTGTTTCCCTTTAACATCAGGAAACAAAGGACCTTGATAGACTCAGTAACTTCAGCTTTAGTTACCGAAGTCCAATGTCAGGATCCAAGGTACCATGTCAGCCATCAGTCTTTTCGGGACAAGGACTAAAGGGATATGGGAAGCTCAGAGCAGACTCTAATTTGTCAGGGTTTATGGTTTTCAAACTATCGAACTGGTGCTGCTCTGCTAATGGCTTCTATTACTGTGGTGGCCTCCAGGATGTTTCATTATGATCCCTGCCAGAAGAAGCCAGAAAACATTTATTTCAATTATAAGGCTATCTGGATTTGCTGGAAATGACCAGAGCTTTTGAGTGGTGCATAGAAACACCAAATTAGCGTTAGTCATTGTAGCGGAGAGTAGGAGATACCAGGGCACCCTGGCTTTTGTGGGCTAAGTCCAAGCAGTTACAGATCTGCTTTTGGGGTCACTGTGTAATGTTTGCTTGCTTGCTGGTTATGTCCCAGCTAATTTTGCAATGGGAGTCTAAATCCTTCAACCGCACATCCAGTTTGTAATTTAAGCCTGTATAATTTTATCTCCTCTTGCTTACACCCTCTGTCTCCTAGTTTACACAGACCATTGCTGATTTGTGTAAGACTCGCTGCATTGATTGATGTGTGAAACAGGAAGGTAGGTTGTTTTAATGTGGAACAGTATTTAGAGAGATGCAGCATCTGTGTCTAAAGTGAGAGATGGTTACAGGATTAGACAAGTAGGCCATCAATTACAGGAGACTGAGGTTAGGACCATCTGGCTGTTTGAAACAACACCAGGTGTTTGCAGAAGCAAATTTCCTGTGTTGCAACATAAGAGGAGAGTGGCAAGCAAGAAAGAGCCTTCCAGAGCGAATCTCAGTCATGAAGGACGCTGTTTCTCATTTCCTTTTTTTTGGTGCTGTCTTGTTGTGTGGGGTGGGGGGCTGGGTGGGAATCACTCAAAGAGCCTGACATACCTTTGTCGTCTGCTTGGTGCATCCTGGATCTGCTCAGGAGGGAGTTAACCAAGAGGGATGGGGAGCATCTGCTGAGCAGGACTTGTACCCACACATGCAAAAATTATTGCTGTGTATTGTTAAATATGAACAAGCCTCTCATGCCATCATGCTGCTTTAAATTTTCTCATATATACCTGACAATGTGTGGTTATTATTATTTGCATCAAAAATAGGAATGAACACCTATGCTGAAATTAATCCAATCTAGAAGTTACACTGACATAAATACTTAAGGAAACAATCACACTCCTCACTAAATTTGTTCTTAATTTACTAAACTATAAGTATAGCTAAGACTTCATGGAGGCTCTGGCTAGAGGCACATTCCAAGGCAGTTGTTCCCACCAAGCCCTCCAGATCAGCAATGTCCTTTCACAACAAACAGGCAAGAGCTGAAAAATTAGGTAAATGCAATCTCAGCCTCAGTAAACGGCAGCAGAAACTTAAACCAGTTTTTCCCAGATTCTATTTTTATCAGTGAGAAACAGCCCTCGTGGGTTTATTTTAAACTTTAATTATTATATTTTAATTATCTTGTGACAGAGGGAAGAACCTTTGATTTGGTAATAAATGCCCAACTTACATGAATTCCTCAATAAACCACTTCATTTGGGCAACACAGCGAAGGTTGCTAAGTGACAGCAATGCAGTTTTGTATCAGAGCACTTCCAAACCTCTATAGCCCAGGAGGAAAGGAAACCATTGGAGGCACAGGTATGTAGTCAGGGTGGGGAGACGAAAGGGCTATGGTTCATAAGCAAGCCAATGCCTACATGTTTTTAGCTCCCTAATTAATGCAGGCTGGTTTTCAGAAGCTCTGAGCACTTATGACATCCACTGAATAATGGCAACACTGTGGTGTCCAGGTCACTGCTATCCAGGAACTCTTGTGAAAGGGGATAATATGGTGTCAGCTCCAGCTGGATATGAAAACATCAGCTACTATGCAAATTGGAAGGGCTCACACCATTCATTAAAATGCAGCAAGCATTAAAATGCCCAGGGATAACATTTCCAAAACGTACAAGAGACAAACACTGAGGTAGAGTTTTGGCTAATCTGAATTTCTAAACACTGCTTTTCAAGAGAAAGCATGCAGTGGGGAATACTGCAGGTAATAGTCATAGCTGTTCCTGAAAATAATGCTGTGATTATAATGCTTATTAAGAAAAATGGGAAATGCTAGATATGTGATCAAATTATGTACCCACCAATTTACCTGTGAAACTGATTGATACGTATTTGTAACAACCACATGCATGGTGTTCCGTAGTGGTAAGAAAACACATACTAAATTCAAGAAGTGTAATAACATAAATCAAATAAAGCCGTTGCTGGTTTTCCAGTGTGGGATAATTCTTTCTATGCTCCTGTTTCCACCTCCCAGAAAAAACCCCATTTTGCCCTATGTGAATATTTTGTGCTTAAGGATGAAAATGTATTTCTGTTAATGATAGGCTATGCAAGTGTATAGTAGCTCTTAATCCTATAAATTGCTTTTTAAAGTTTTTGTGTGACAAATTGTCTGGTGTGGGCTTGTTTTTTTTTAATCTGGAATGGTTTTACATAGAAAGATAGTCTTATTTGCAAAGCAAATGAAACTGCAGCTTCTAAAGCTAAGTTAAAATGAGACGGAGGCCTGGTTTGACTGTTAGAAGAATATACAAAACTAACATATAACCACAGAATTCTAAGATTTGGCTGGAAAGAAAATATTTAGAAAATCTTATTTACTGCATCTATCCAGGACATTTATTTTGATGTTTTAGATGGGTTATTGCCTATGATGTATTTCTCTCTTCTTTTACATCCACCTTTCCCTCCTTCCTTGGAGACTCGTGCTTGCATTTTCAATTGTGCTCTCTTCCTAGATGTTTTATTATTGCCTTCCTAAAGCTGCCTGTTTTGTGTGTGATGTCAGGAGCTGTTTCTGTTCCAGGTGGACTGTGAGATGGTGTCGCATTGGGCCTAATCCTGCCAATATGCTCATCAGCTTCTCTGCTGTCAGGAGGCTGGTCTGGTAGGTTTATGATAGAAACAGAATGACAGCTGGTCCTAACACCAAGGCTGCCTGCAAAGATTACAAAAAATTATTTTATTTATTGACTTCTGATAAAGCACCAGTGTTGCCACACCTAAATCAACCCTCAGCCTGCCCAGTCCAGCAGGTTGTTTTGTACAACGAGTCTGTGCAGAAAACTGTCTAGCATCACTTACAAAAATGCTTACAAAGTACTTATAGTGACCCTTACAAGGCCCTCATATAGAAGCCAGATGACAGACTCCATTTGCAGCTCTAGCCTGGCTTTGCATGTTCTTTCAACCCTGAAAAGAACATTTGACTCCAGACAGTGAGAATGTTGTCACGAGAGGAGCAGAGTGCAGCTTTGGGTCAGTTTGGGGCTTATCTCAGTCACAGCGCAATGGGTCTGGCAGAGGCCTGCTGTGCTGGATGAAAGGTGGTCCTGCTTGGGCAATCACCGTGGCTTTGGCTTTTCCGCTTCAGAGCCCAGTGCCAGTGCTTGCTGACTGCGCAAGGTTGGAACTTTTGGATTAGAAAAAGTCAGACCCATCTGCCAAATGACTCCTGAGCTTGCTGAGGTCAGTGCAGGCATGTGGTACCTCGGCTGGCAGCGGGCAGGTCCATGGAACAAGCCCGGCCGGCAGGAATGTGATACAGGCATATCCTGGATGAGTCTGCTCCTGCAGCCAAGCTATTGGTACCCCAATAAGTACTCTGTAATAATTAAATAACCCAGGTTGAGAGCAATGTGGAGGATGATTTTGGCCCACTGACTGTTGAGTCAACTCTGTGGCTTTTGGGCCAAGGGATTGTTTCAGCTACAGCCTTGGGTTAATGCCTAAACAACCTCTCTGCAAGCAGTTCTAGGATACACTGTGCACTCACGCCCTTCCTCTTGCCTTTTTGCCCTGAAGGATAGGATAGAAAACCTGCTGCTGGGATCTGCGATGAAACCTCCTTCCCTTTGGCTTGGTAGGAGAAACTGAAAGAAAGAAATAATACCACAACTGTCTTTGATCTGACTGAGAAATGCATTCTCAAGAATAATATGTGAGAAAAACAGCTGAATTTTTGTCTGCTTAAAATTTCCCATTGTCTTCTGAGGAGCAAATACTTTAGTGTGTTTTGTTTAGCTGGATTCTTTTGCTATGATGGTCTGTCTACACTGATGAAATTCTTGTACTAATGGCTCCATGATGCTGCATGTAAAGATTATAATACATTTATAGCCCTCTGATAAAAAAGGGAAAAACTGTATAAAAGCCAGGTATTAGCTATTCCTAAATAAAAATAATTTACAGCTTACAGCAATCACAATGAATGGGACTGACTCACTCACAAGTTTTAGGACTTTTTTTTTCCTAGTTTTTGTTTCATGAGACTGTACACGAAGGATTTAGCCCAGTTGGAGATTTTCTCTTTTACTCTATGCCAAGGTTTTCAGAAGTGACTAATGACTTTGGGTGCCTAACTGGAAACATTGTAATAATGCCTGAATTTCAGTATGGCTGAGCACCCATGGTCTGAAATTTAAGTCCTTTTATGGTTGTTTAAATTCAGCTCTCAGGACTAAGATTCTCTAATTCATCAGTAACTCTTGGAAAGCTTGGAAGTTATGGAACTATATTAAAAAGTTTAAGATGTAATTTCCTCTTTAAAAGCCTCCCCTTACCCAATTTTCTGTGTCCCAACATGAGTGGAATTAGAAAAAAAAGAAATCGGCAATTATTGAATGCAATATGCTTTGATTTTATGATAAAAAGAACATTGTGGTCATTACCTTAGCATGGTGTGGTAGCCCTGCTTTTCTGATAAGTCATAATATCCATAACCTTGTTTTTAAGAAGGGCTGTGTCAGGTTTCTAGATCCTCTACAGAAATCGGTTAAGTGGTTGTGGGAATCAGGCCTTTCTTTTGGACAAGTAGACATAACTCTGTTGTCTTTACAGAGGGAGGAATGATTCATGGGATGAAGCGAGCACAAAAGGCTCGGGATACCTGTGGATGAAAGCCCCATGAAAGCTGACAATAGTCTTCACAGACTTTCTGGTGCCTTGCTGCCATCAGCCAACAGTTATGTGGTGGACAGATATTACCTTTCACTAACATTACTTTCACAGAGACCTAGTCAGATCTTCCTTTGATATCCAATGGTACGAGATATCATCAGTTAAATTATGCCATTCGACACCAGGAGGGCTTAGAATTTCGTTGCTCACTGGGAGGTGAAGCCTTCCCTCAGATAACTGGAGAGCTCTGGCTGATTATCTCATAAAAATCAGCTATTGCATCAGGCACAGAATAGGAGGAAGTTAGTCTCTTAAATGAATTGTAACTGGAAGCTTTTACTTTGTCTAGCGAGGCTGTTACCCACAGCTTAGATTAGAACTGATCTTTTTATGCTTCCCTACAGGTTTGCTTTGATTGTCTCCCTGTTTTCCAATAAACACTGTAAAAGGCCACTGGGTAATTACTGAGGAAGTCCTTGGGAACAGTTCCCAGCAAGCCTGATCCACGACATGCAGGGTATAAGGCACTTGCCCAGGATCACGCGCTCCCAGATCCATAGGAAACATGGAGAGCTGTTCCCAGAAGCGGATGCCAAGAAGCAAGCTAATGAAGGATGTGGGAACAGCCTTGTCACTGCAGTCAATGGCAGTGGTGGGACGGAGAGCTGCCACTGGACCATGAAAAATGAAGCAGGATGTTTGTTTTTTAAGTGAGAAACCCAAATGCTTGTCTGAAGCACACTGGACATCACCAAACACCCAGCGACATTGCTACAGAGAGGTGCTGTGAATACTTTATCGTTTATCATTTCATTACCTGGACGCCCCTGAAAATTTAGCCGCAGGCGAGGACAGAAGAGTAAGTTTATCTTGGTATTTTCTACTCTCTTTTTATTAAAGGATTGTATCATCTACTATTTCCTCCAACTGTTTTCCCATGTCCTATCTCTCTGACCCTAGACTGTAATACTATATTCATTGCTGTACTGTGTCCTCTTCCTGGCTTTGGCCAGGTGATCTACTGCCTGTGTGGAGGATACAGTATAGGCAGCAGCTTCTTGTACCTTTTATTGTAACTGTTTATTTTATTTCTTCTTGTTCAGAGAAGCATATTCCAGTCTGCCATAATGAAATCCCACAAGACACATGGGAATCCCCCAGTGTGCAACCCCAGCCTGTTGCTAGGATCTCCAGGACCTCACTACTGTTCCTCCTCCAATTCTTTCCTCCTGACTGTGAGGCTGCTGCACCTTAGGTCCTCCTAGGCACAAGATCTGGCCAAGAGAAGCCAGAACTGTTATGCAGTGGGGGCTGCATCATCTGTAGTTGCTGCATGACAGCATCTTTTCTGCTGTCCTGCATCCTCTGAATTGCCAGCTTGGCAGCTGAAGTCATCACTAAGGCAAGACACAATAGTGCTGAGGGTAGCCTAACATCACATATTACTCTTTTTTTCCTCCTCCTTTGCACTATGTGTTGTGCTAGAAGGGTTGCAGGAAAGGTAACAGAAGAGAAGGGTAGGGTAACCTTTTTGTTGCCCAGACACCCTTCAGCTGATGGCGAGCAGCTTGTGCTCCTGTATATACCCAGATGTCCAGGCATTTATATTCATGGTACCTACATCATTGTCCTTCAGCTAAAATATGTGACTTCTGTTTTAATAAGAGCATAATAGCAAGATGAATGTCAGTCATCAAAGGGCTTGGGACTTGTGAGTTTTGCAGGTATAAAATGGATCAAAGTTTTTGAGTTTGGACAACTGCATTGCACAGGGTAGAATAAAATCCACTATACTTTTTTTCTCAGGCAAATGTACGTTGTGCTGAGTCAGTGTCTGGACTGGGTAGGAAAAGGAGGGCAATGGAGTCTACAAAGAGGGTCTGGGAGATGACAGTAGAGGCATAACCAACCCAGCTATCTGTTGCCTGGCTCACCACCAGGAGATAAATTTTACTCCACTTATGAGGAAATGAATAAGGCCCTGGAGGTGTTTCTGAAGCACGAGACAGTGTCATCTGCACTAAGCATGTCTTGATATGACCTCTAAACCTCCAAGGCCACATCTTCTGCTCTTAAGGAAGCAGACTCTGCCCTGGAAGTGCAGAGTCTGTAAATGCCATGTGGCTACAGCCCCACTGGCAGCACCCAGGGCAACATAGTCCAGCAGAGGCACAGCTGAAGGGAAAATGCCTTTCACCCCAGCTGTGGCTCCTCCTGTATCACTTCTGCTGTCAGAGTGATTTTCGTAGCATTTCTGAATTTCTCTGTTCCTAGCAGACACAGCTCTGGGAGATGAACTTCGTGTAGACTGAGATTCACAGAAGATGTTTTTATATTTACTTGGCTACTGGTTTGATGCAAATGACTGCATCTTTCAATGCTGCCTTTGTCTTTATAACATGGGGCCACGTTGGGGCCACTCTAAGGATTTTCCTACAATGAAAATTCAGGGAAATTTCTGTTGTGCTACCTAGCCCATGTGAAAGGCTGGTGAAGTGGCTGCTTGCACAGCTGGTGACTTGACTAGGTGCTCCTCCTCTGTTTGCTGCCCTTACCTTGCAGCCCTGTGGGATGTCAGAGCTCTGGGTTTCCCCCTTTCCCTACAGATAACGATGAGGAGGGAGCAGGGCAGGTGCCTGGGCTTATGGGACTGGGTCTTAAGTTATGCTGCAGCAGTGGGAACACAGCACTGCAGATCTCTGGAAGAGAAATATGGTGTGGCATATACAAAACATTCTAAAGAGCCTAATGGACAGATCAATGGGAACTTGTGTTCTAACACCTCTTTCTCTTATAAATTTCAGTGTAAGTCACCTACTAGAAATACTTATATCCAGTATGTAAATCTAATTTTCTTTTTCCTTCATAAAGTGCACCTAAAATTAAGGTGTATTTTACTCTGAAATTTTCCAGGAAGAGGTAATTAATATCAGGTTCTAGTAACTTTACTTACTGCTGCCAGTACTACAAGTATGAAACCAGAGCACCAGCAAAGGCTGCAAACGTGGAAGTGGTGGATCGAGTTGACCTTCCTTTGGGCCAACAGATAACACAGATGAAAATACAGGAAATCCTGATGAAGGTAAGAAATGTACTCAGTTCTCATTGTAATAGAGTTAAGGCAGTGTTCTCTCTCTGTCCAGGGGTGGGTGTGCTGTGCCAATGAGCATCACAATGGTAACTGCCAACCAGCAAATAGGACATTTTGAGCAGCAGAGCACCAACACCCCAACACCCCCCTGCCAGAAACTCGTTAAGGCAGTGGCTGGTTTTAATAGGAGGTCTGAAGAGTATTTCCTTTTTTTTTTTTTTTTTAGTTAATATCCTAAATTGCTTTCAAAGGGATGGTGCACGCTTCTCGCTGTAGCCAACCCCGTGCTGTTCAAGAGTGGCTGGGACAGTCTTCGCAGCCTCCAGAAGATGGTGCCCTGCTGTTAGGAAACAATGCTGTGAGCTGCAGTCATTCCAGTTCACTGGCACAATGTCACACAAAACGCTTTGTGTCTGTCAGCACATTCCTGGAAGGTCACAGTCAATGATGAATGCTCCTGTGTAGGAGCTGAGGAGGTTTTTTTTCTCTTTCTTCCTTTTTTTTTTTTTTTTTTCCATGAATTGCATCACTCGGCGGCCTCTTGGCTTCATTCATTTGACTCCTGTGGTTACAAACCTTTCCCAATTGTTGTGAGCCTGCTTCCTCCACAACCCCTCTGTGGCCAAAGCAGGATATTCATGACTGACTGGCCTGGGGAAGCTGGATGACTTCCAGCTACTTTCCACAGCAGAGTTGCTCACTTCCCTCCCCCTGAGGTCTGAAATATCCTGTGGTTCTGGTTAGCTTTCTCTCCGGATGCACATCAGCTAAAGCATATGCATCATCATGTGATACCCAAGGTTGTTTCAGCACAGCTAATTGTGACAGAGGCTTTATTTAGATGCCATGTAGAAAAAGATGAGTAAAGTGCTCCGATGTAAAGCCTGAAGGATATCTGACTTGATTCTGAATGAAAAGCTAATTTTTGCTGGCATGTAGTACTGGAGTGCTCCACTGAGCTTTGCACATATGTCTAAGATGTTTAAATAATTCCAATAAGCTATGATGTAATCTTTGCAGCTCTGTTGCCATTTCCTATGATTTGGTTCATGATTTCTTTCCCCTCTGAATTCCTAATTGCTTGTGAAGCTTATTCAGTTGAATGGGGCTCTTCTATTTTTTCGCTCTCCCTCCCCCCCATAAAGAAGGCTCAGCCAGGCTATATTTAATTGGGGAAAAAACACCTACAGCCAAATTCAGTGTTACTTCTCAATGGGAATTTACCAGCACCTGAGTAGAGGGAGTCATTGAGCACAACCCAGCCAGCCATGCTGAAGAGTATTTTGTTGGTATGGTGAGGGTCTGGGAGGAGAGGAGGGTGAGTGACCTTCCAGTACCTGAAGAGGCTACAAGAAAGCTGGGGAGGGACTGTTTACAAACACTTGTAGTGATAGGACAAGGGGTAATGAGTATAAACTGGAGAAGGGCAGATTTAGGCAAGACATAAGGAGGAATTTCTTCACCATGTGGGTGGTGAGGCACTGGCACAGGTTGCCCAGGGAAGTTGCTGCTGCCCCATCCCTGGAGGTGTTCAAGGCCAGGTTGGATGAGGCCTTGGGCAGCCTGATGCAGTGGGAGGTGTCCCTGCCCATGGCAGAGGGGTTGGAACTGGGTGATCTTTAAGGTCCCTTCCAACCCAAACTGTTCTATGATTCTATGATATTCAATGGTTAAGCCAGGTTAACAGTATCCAGTATGCCTTCTTATATTCGCACAAAAGTAGCAGGGCAGGATTTCTGAGAAGGGACTGGTGGGGCTCTGAGACTAAATCTGTTGAGGTCTCCTTCTCTGTCCCTGAAGCCATCTGGCAACGTCCATACTATTGAAATCTTTTTGCCTACAAAACAGGGTGGCTACATCTAACCTGGCTGGTGAATAGTCCCTGGTTTAGCTCTTGCACTGTGCGACCTCCTTAGCAGTATCCAGGAACTGTTTGGAAGATGTTGGCTGGCCCAGCTGAGAAATAGTCGTGTCAGTGCTGTAACCCTTTGGCAGTTCAGATGACGGGGAATCCACTCTTTTGTCCTGGCACTACTTAACTTGCTAGAATGGATGGGGCTGGACAGACTCCTGTGGGCTATACAGTTCACCTATAGGACTGAGAATCTTCATTTTAGATAGGAAAGAAACATCCTTGGTCTAGAGAAAGTGGATGGGAAATTGATGAGGGGGGGAGCTGGAAAGTAAATTCTGAGTAAGAAAGAAAACAATGACTGTGTTTCAGTAAAATAAAGCCAGAGAGAAAAAAATCAGAGGCCAAATGAGTCCTTAGGAGTCAAAGTGTGTGAACAAGAGTAGGAGATACTTTCTGGAAAGCTGCAAGGAAGCTCATGTTTCTGCCAGTTCATTGGCACACAGGGAGAAACTATTGAAACTTCAAGGGACTTCTTCAGCAGGACAAGCAAGGATATTTTGAAAAAGCTTTGGTGAAGACAAGCAAATTGCAAACTGCTATCCAGTAATGGCTACATGTTGCAAAATGTGGGATGAAAGGAAAAGATCTGTGAAATTTGAGGACGTTTCATGCTTTATACATTACCAGAGAATTCATCAGATCTTTCAAGTTGTTGAAGAAATGTCAGGAAGTTTAAAACCAGAGATTTTACACAACTTATGGGTAAATTTTTAAAAAAGTTGTCAAGTCAGAGAAAGTAATTAAAACTTGTTTGGTTTAATTTTAATTTCATGAGGTCCCCTGATGTTGTTATTTCCCAGGTCAGCAGTTGCAGGCTGAGGTTTTTTTGTCACTTCCGTTTGTACAGACCAAGAGCTATTCTATATACAGGCATACAAATAACATCAAAACCCTTCTTTGAGCAAAGGTCACTTCAGATCAAGTGAGCTTTTTGTCACCATCACTAACAGTTTGATAACAGTTCATAGAAGCAGGTTTCACAGAATCATAGAATCACAGAATCACCGGGTTGGAAGAGACCCATCGGATCATCGAGTCCAACCATTCCCACCAAACACTAAACCATGTCCCTCAGGACCTCGTCTACTCGTGACTTAAACACCTCCAGGGAAGGTGAATCAACCACCTCCCTGGGCAGCATATTCCAATGCCTAATGACCCTTTCCGTAAAAAACTTCCTCCTAATCTCTAGCCTAAATCTCCCCTGGCGGAGCTTGAGGCCATTCGCCCTCGTCCTGTCCCCTGTCACTTGGGAGAAGAGGCCAGCTCCCTCCTCTCCACAACCTCCCTTCAGGTTGTTTGCCAAGAGACCTAACTTTATTCAAGCAATGTTGTTAACTTTTTCTTTACACTTCAGCATTTCTTGGTGTCACTAGAAGAAGTTGCTAGCAGGACCCTTATCCTGTGCACTGCTGTATCCACCCATGGTGGGTGCCATGCATGCCACTTGTGAAAACACAAGGAATACTGCTGTCTACAGGGTTTTGGATGAAGAGCTGGAGGCACTGTGTGGCATGAAGCTAGGTCTGCAGTGTGTTGAGAGGTGTGACAGAGATCCGAGCAGCCATGCTATAAGCAGCTAGAGAAGCCCTGCTGTGACCATGGAGGGCTTCCTCAGGGGCTGAACATGCTCATGCAACGTGCTGGATTTGCACTTGTTGACTCTAAGTCCACCGTGTCTGCTTTCCACTGATTGCTTATAGGTTGCTTCATTGTGTTTATCTGAGGACAGGAGGTTCTCAGACTTTCTTGCCTCATAGGTACCATATTCCCAGTACCTCGCAGGAGAAGATCGCACATACACAAAGACCAGTAAGAAGGGCAATGATGCTGTCTGCACCTGTCTCCAAGGCCTTTTGCATATATGTTTGCATAATGACTCAATGATAGGGGCTAGAGCTCATCTGACAATACAAGATAAGAAAGCCTCCAATATCTAGTTTTCATGTCTGTCCAAGAGCAAACCTTAGCGTGCCCTGATGCAGCCAGAGATGCCTGTAATAGAGAAGATAAGGAAAAGCAACATCCTATTTTCATTCTCAGTGCAACACAGCTTGAGTATACATGAGACACAGTTTGCTCTCAGTCCTGACTGAGGGGAAGTCCAGAGAAGAGTGATGAAGTTGGTGAAGGGGCTGGAGAACTGGTCTTACAAGGAGCAGCTGAGGCAATGGGGGTCATTGGGCACTGGAACAGGCTGACCAGGGAGGTGGTTGAGTCACCTTCCCTGGAGGTGTTTAAAAGAGGGATGAATGAGGTGCTCAGGGACATGGTTTAGTGGTTGATAGGAACGCCTAATCATGTGCCCATGCAGGGTCTGAAGATTGGGATTCATCCACCTAAATGAACGTATTTGATGAAGGTCTCTGAAGCAGATCAGTACAAAGAAAGATGCTGTCAGACAGTGGACTAGACTATCTGACTGAGCCCAACCCACACTGTCATCTCTTAGGAGTCATTAGAAAGATTAATATTCTGATTTGGTACCTTGAATAGTGCCCAGACTTAGTGGAAAGAATAGACTGAAGCACCTAAGCACTTGACTGAAACAGTGGGAGTATTATTGCATAATTTTCCTGTGCAACACTTAGAAGTTTAAGGTGGAAATGTGCACATGTTGCTGCGTCCAATGGAGGGAGGAAGGAAGAAGATAATAAATTAGGAAAATTAAACATAAAATAAACTTTTATTTTTATGCTTTATCCTAATGTAACTAGAATGTTAAGAATTTATTACCTGAGATAAAAGACTTAATCATTACTAAACCCTTTGGCAATTGTTTTAATAACATTAATCAAGATGAGCTCATTTAGTGCTAATGGGGGTGTTTTAAGTACTTTTATAGGATTTTCACTGAAATTCAGAATTAAATAATTGGGCCATTATTCTAAAGTGTTTTCGGCATCCCTCAGGGAACTCCTGGTTTCTTGGGTTTCATCTGCTTGGTTTCCTCTCAAGCATTAACTCTAATTGCCCTTGACAATTTTGGAGCACCCTTTCCCAGTTATTAATCTGACCCTCTTCTGGGCAGTCTGAGACTGGTTGCCCCTGATACTTATTTTGTCAATGCAGTCATGGGCAGAAAAGATTTAGAATATCAGTAAATGAGTGTGGTGATGGATGATGAGACAGGAAGGATGGTGATTGCCATTGGCTAAAGGCTCTCGTGAGTTGAGCTTTCCCAACACCCAAACTGAATGAGCACTGGGTTAATTAATTGCCCAATTCTGCATATATTTCATCAAGCATGCTTAATGAAATCCTTACTAGGCGCTGTTGTCTTCGCAATCTGGAATACATAGGCAGTTGCTGAAGATGTTATGGAACGAAGGCAAGGCATTGTGGGCTTAGGGAAGTTGTCTGAATTTATCTTCTTAATGCCACCTAATGTGCCAGAATATGTCTGAACCATCCCTGTGACAAAGGCAGGTGTAATATAGGACATATAATAGACCACTGACTTTCTTGAAAAGCAGTTAGAAGCCATGAGTGATGCCCTAGGTATCTGAAGTGACACTAAATTTTTTGGGCATCTCTACTGAGGGCTACAGCTGAGGATCCAGTTGAAATTAAGACTACACACTATACCTATCCATATGTAAACAAGATATCTAGATTCCTGTTACAGTCAGTGGAGATCTAGTTAATGCAGTCCTCAGAACCTAGTGAGTGATTTGGCTTCTTAGCCACTGCAATCAGACCCTCCAGGCTCTGGTGACTGTAAATAATATATCTCTGCTAATACAGTGCAAACTTGAATGCCTCTGGCTCAATTCAGCTGACTAAACTTTGATATCTAGTGCCATGGTAGATTCTCTAGAGTCTGCTGGCTGTCCTCCAGCTGTATCTTCAGAAGAAGCAGGCCATCTCTACCAGCCAAGTGTTGATGTCTCAGACATCCTATGCCACATAAAAAAAACCCTACAAAAAGGCTACCTGTAGGCATCAAAACATTGCCTTTTGTCACAGATCATAAGATGCAATACTTCAATACAAATGGTAAAATTCTCTGAATCATGCATGTAATGACAAGTTCACTTAGGTAACAGTCATATTAGAAGGTTTTATTTTATCTGGTAAGAAAGACTGTATCAGTCATTTCTATATCGCAGGAGATGTTGCCATTTCAAGCTCACACCAGCAAATTTTCAGGTCATTTTCTACTAGCAAGTTTGGTAAATCACACACCTAAGCCTGAAGAAAGACAGCAAAAGTTAACTGTAATAGACATTTTAACATGAAATAACACCTGTGTCTTTCATATTCAACCAATTTTGTGACTGTTATTTCCTATTCTTTCTCAGAATAACTAAAAGTTTCCTATCTCTTACTCTATTATAATGATTCAAAATAGTACAGGATGGTAGGTATATAAGTATGAGGGGAATAAAAGGAGATATTTTCACTTTACATCTTGTCTGGGAAATAATCTTTGAAAGACTACCCTAAATGCAAAGATCTTTACTCAGATTACTGTGTCAAGCATAATTAACAACCTACATGACACATAGAAGATGTTCAGCTTCATAAATCCCATTTTTCAAGGATTTATGCAATAATGAAGATCGTATTTTTTAACTTAAGTGTGTGCATCTTGCAGCTTGTATATTTTGTTTGGTTTTAACTGTTGGCAAATTACTCAACACCTCAGATAGATTTAACATATCCTATTTTTTTTATTCACAGAAAGAATAATACACTGAGCAACTAATATGACTGAGAATAGTTACTTTCCGAATAGTTTAATCATTGGGTAGGATTGTTAGGATGTCATATTTTTACTGTGTGATGGCAGCATCTCTATTTTTGTGTGCTTTGTGTTCCCACAGATGAGTCTCAGGTTTTGCAGTATGTGTTGGAAATGGCTTAATGCCATGCCAAATATATAATGAGTGCAGGATCCAGGTAAAAATATATGACATGTATCCTGTTTACACTTACATAACTATAATAGTTCAATCCTCTACACAAGAATGATGCAACAGGGTTTCCATTCTCGGAGGTTAAACTCTACCCACATGTGTGACGTTATTATTCTGCATCCTACAGTTGCCGGCTGCATGTGACAGGCACTCAGATGTCTCCACTGCAGCTGTATGTTACAAGTCCAGCAACACTTACTGCATCCAACCCCCGTAATTACTTATTCAGACCTTCCAAAGGTCTAACTCAATTCACGACATCAGTTAAACCAGAACTGAGTAAGGATTTCAGGGTTTCAGTTCCTACAGGTAACCAGTGCAAAAATAAAGCCAAAAGATTGACACCTCTCGTGTGTTAATTCATGGCAGAATTGCACCAAACAACAGCCCAAATACCCATAAAGAGCCATGTCTTGACAGACCAATTTTTCATGACTAACCCTGTGGGTTAGAGCAGAGGAAAAGCAGCTTGATTAATTGTAACATTTGTTTTCATTTAATAGATTCATAGATTGCAAGGCCAAGAGGGAGCACTCTGATTATCTAGTCTGACCTCACGCGGAACAGAGGGCATGGAGCTTCACCCGGTGATTCCTGCACAGACTGAGTGGTTGTCCCCTGGTCCATAAGGAAACTCTCCAGCCAGCTATATGGGTGAGCATTACCTCATGCAATATAGTGGGCAGTATCCTGAGTTCATTTTACCAGCTTGTAAATCCCAAGGAGTTTCATTTGGCAGCTCAGGGCTTACAGGGATGAAAGTGAAATCAGAATTTGGCTCACTCTTCCTCACAATGTAGTAGCCAGCAAAAAGCTTTCTGTACTCTCCTGTATAAAAAAACACCACATGAGATACATATTTATGTACTTATGGTGTGTTGCTTTATCCTGAAATCTAATGTTTAGATTGAATCAGCAAGTTGAGGTAACCAGCCTCTTTGGTCCAATCATGATTTTTGTACTTGTTTATGTGACAAGGAAGAATCTTCAACACTTCTCTTGCAGTTTATAGGTGTGGCTGACATTCTGCCTGGAGGTCTCAGATTTCATCCCTAATATCTACTCTGAATCCAGCACTTCTTGTGTCATCAGAGCAAATCCTCTAAAAGATTTAACATAAGAATACACCATACCATTAAGAAGCTTCAGGCACTTTTAATAGCTACATGCCTACCTCCAGAGAAGAAAATAGTGAAAAGAATGACATCACAGACTCAAAATCCCTAAGTGCAGTCAAATTACATATTTATCCTTACTGTTAAAAGCAAACCCATCATATTTTAAATACAGCTCAATCTAATGTGACAAGAAATGAAATAATTCAAGTACAGCCATTATTTAAGGTAATATTCTGCTGCTCAGAAATATTCTACATCTGTGTGTATAATTATAGCTAAACAGCAGACAAATATTGCGATCTTATAGTCCCTGGAGAAAAAACGGGCTAAGACAGCTGTGCTTGTCAGTCAGGTTACTAGGTTTTCTGGGTTTCTGCCACCCAAACTTTTCAAAGCCTGCATTTGGCTGAGACTACCCAGTTTCTTTGACATGCACAATTTTTTGCATCTATGATCTGTACATTGTGCATTATGTTGCAGTCTTTTTCAGGAGAAAAGGACATAGTTCCTTTAAGCCCCAAGTCTAAACTGAATGTACGAAAATGATCCACGATGCTATTATACTAACCACACTTCCCAAGTGATACTTTCTAATGGCAGAAAAATTTGTTGCCATGGTGACTGGCCTGACCTGAAATAGTTCAGATGATGCTGAGCTTCCTTTCCCTTTCCCAAAAAAGAAACCAGACAATCTTTTGAAAAGGCAATTCCTTTGGTTAGGTAACGACAATCTCTCATGACCTGTTGTTGATGCTGCACTGGATTATTAACACTCTCAGTTAGGAGTAATAGAGAGTTTAAAGAAAAGTGGGCTTGAAAGTGAGCTCCAATTTTAGCCAAAAATCATGCCTGTAAAAGGATGCTGTACCCACCTATCTCAGGCCACTGTCTAATCCAGCATCTTCTGAATGGAAAAGGAGAGTTCAAACGTGCCATTAAAAATGCAAGAATTCCAGCAGTGGGTGAATTAAGCATTACCTGCCCACAGATAAAGAGGAGAGCGGCATGTTAAAACTTCCTTTGATCCTTAGCAACTTAGTTAATTGACCTCATCATTAACAAGCTTCTTACTTCAGTCCTCTTACTGCCTCCTTGGATTAAAAGGCAACCTTCTCATGACCCTGAAGGGAAAAAATGTCTTGTTGAAAATTTTCTGTTCTTTGAAAGGGATGCTGAGAACATGGAAAAGTCAAAAATACATGCTGGGACATGTTAATGGTTAAACAAGGGCTGAAATCCACAAATGGTCAGAGGCTGCTAAGGAAGGACTCAGGGGGCTTATTGGTGTTTAAAGACCTAGAATGGAAATCACAAAGCCCATACTCAGCATGAAGTATGCCTTCACTTGCTGAGTTTTCTAGGCATCCAGGAAAAGGCTCCAACAGTACTGGAGCAAGTCCTAAAGGCAATGGATTGAAGAAGTTTATGCGTATAACCTGGAGGTCAGGGTAGCCTGTCTTTAGAAAGCAGGACAGGTTTCTTCCCAGATACCTCAGACTTCCTGTATTTCTCAGATGGTTTTTTTAATAACCTCAGTTTAGGGATGTGGGCTGTAGTCCAGGTGTTGAATCTAGAGGAAGGAGCTTGGTACCCTCCTGGTCAACCACTCTGGAGTGAAGCAGCATTGCCCATTGTAAATCAGCAGGCATACTGGTCCATTTTCCCTTTTCCCTCCAGTAATAGGTAATCCTTTCCATAACAATACCCTCCTCCTCCCAGCTGAGTGCTTTCAGTCCAGATGTGGATTTCTTTTTCCTTATTTTTGTTTTTGGCCAAGGGCTTTTGCAGGTTTTTTGCACTTATGGCTCAAATGATGTGCTTGCTTTCTGACAGAATTTCAAACTGAGAAGTCTGCTCTTGTGAAAGGGCCTGTGCTGGCGTACCTTTCACACAATGATTCATCTGGTGTGCGGACCTCCAGGTCTGAACAGGGAATGAAGGGTTAAAAGCAGCATAGTGATCTCAAAAAGACATGGGAAGTGCCCCCGTGTCTCTTTGTGGGGTATAGGGTATGCTAATGGCAGGAGAAACAGCTAACTTGCCATGTGTTCTTGGCATGTCGTCTCATCTTTCTAAACTGCCTTTCCACTGAAAAGGAGAGGAGAGGACTGATTAAGAATTGCCCAGGATATTTCCACTGTAGCAATGCCTGAATAGAAAATTGTGTTTTTACTAGCTGACCAATAAAACTGATGAAAAACTTCTGCATTACTCTAAATCTTCCCACTTTTAGTTGGAAAAATATTATAAAGTACAATAGTTTGACTTTCAGCCATGTTTAGCTTAAAGGATCTTTGGTTTGCTAGATCTTTTCTTTTCCAATAAAAGATCATTATGAGCACCAATATTTATAAAAGATTTTTCAGAAATTAGTAATGAAAGTTGATCTTGAACTGCAACAAGCAGCAGTGATAAAACTGGGGACATCAGCAAGGCAAGATCTGTACAGAGAATAAAGTATTCTTGTAAATCTACTTGTATAATTGGGTGGAAAAATAATGGGTATGTGAGCCCTTCCTCAGATCTCACTAACTTAACTTATAGAAAGGCTAGTAATGAAGTACAGATAAGTATATCTTCATGCTTGTTCCCAGAATTGCTCTCTTGAGTCTGTAATTGCTCTCTTTCCAACCCATATATATACACAAGCTTTAAAAACCTCTTATCTTGCACAGATCTGCATCTGCCAAATACCGTGTTCTCTGAAAGGTTACAAAGAAACATGGGATTCCTCTTACTTCAACAAAATAACTGACTTTGACAGCTAGATTTCTCCTTAAATATGTTTGGAACTTCTCTTATATGGACGTGCGAGTCATTCTGAGAGCCTTAATTTGTACTGAAAAATGGATGCGTTAAATTTATTAGCCATTCAAGGTAGAAAGACTGTAAACAGTAGATTGATGACATTTGCACTTCATGTACTATACACTATGTGCTTACAAAGTGAAAATTAGAGAGATGGTGAAAGACATGCTGAAGATTTGATAGAAGTTGTATCTCAGTCCTTTTCTGCTCCCAACTTGATGTTTCCTTGTTATTTCATTTTCTGTAATGAGGAGAGTATGTATGAAAAAGTGGCCTTTTTAAAAAAATCCACTGTACTTATGGTAAGGTGTGTATATTCCAGCAGAACTAAACAGCTAAGAATAAATATTGCAGTTTGCTGGAGTTAATGAAACACTACATGAGAGAGAAAAAATATCTGTTTAAATTAAAGACCTGTCAATTGTTCCTTAACTGTTATGCAGTTCATACCTTTGTTTAGAAGCCTTGAGGATGTCTGGGTCCAAACTCCTCTCGCTTGCTTTCTGTGCTAAACGTGTGCCTGACTTGTAAATAAGAGTGAGTGGAAGGAAGGGAAATAGTCAGAAAATAAAATGTTATTTATTTGAAGAAATCTCTCAACCTCTCCTTCTTCTCAGTGGTAAGAAAAGCTTTCCAGAAGTCAATTCAGAAGTGAAGCCTTACTGGGATGCTCATAAGCCACCTTTAGTGTTGTCAGAGGAGATCAGGAGTTGACATCTGACCCCAATCTGCACATACCTCAGTGATGACTTGTCTGGGGAGAGCTGGCAGGTTCTCCAGGCAGGAAAACCCAGGTAGGAGAGTTCACAAGCCTACTAGCTGTACCGTTACACCGGGTGCTTGTGTCTTAAGCATTCCTCTGAAGGGTGAAACAGATCTCATCTTATGTAAGTCAGCTTTCTGCTTTGAATGAATTAATCTTCTAAATGAATGTCTCTCCCTCTCTGTTTACTCCTAGGTTTCACATATAAAACTGGCAAGTTAATTTAGGATGAATAATGGTAAGAATAACTCCTCTGTCCCCTTCATAACCAAAGAGTGGACAAAATCATAGAGTCACTTGGTTACTGCGCTATGAACTCGTCTCTCTTTGTGAACTGTCTGGTGGGATTTTGAGTTCAAATAGGCACCTGTCGTGGTAGGTCAGGTGCAGCGTGGGAGCCACTAGCTAAAACTGAGGCTCACCTTATCAGTACAGTCCTTTCCCCATCTCCAGTTCTTCAGCACCTAGCAGTTCAAGAAGCTTCAAGAAACTCCAAAAAATCTACTCATATCATGTGAGGCACAATATTTTGTTGTTCATCGTATCTATTTTATGGAGAATTTTCTGTAGCCAGATACTTAAAGAATCAGTGGTGGTATTTGGAGATAGTCTCGGGGTTAAAGGCATTTTAAAGATTTACTTAGAAATCATAAATTTGTTACTGATACTTGAAAAACTTTTGCAGCTCACCAAATCTAGTGAGTACATCCGTAATCAGGAAGGAAATGTCTGCTGAGGTTACTTTCTGTTGCTATCCAGGCACTCTGCATCGCCCTGGAGTGTATCATGAGTGTAAGAGAGAAGATAATGAGAATACAGAATCCTCATCAAATAATAACCCATGAGAACAAAAGAGGTTTAGAAGCATATGAAAATGAACAGTCATCTGATCTGAATGTGCCAGTTCTATGAATCCATGCACAGCTGACAGCTTTGGTGTGATGTGCTCTGCAGAGAACTTTGTTTTTCTTGCTTTGCAGAGAACTTTTCTACTGGGATTCCATTGCATTATTATCTTCCATGGCAAAGGTTTGCAGGCTAATGGAATGGGTAATGAAAACATGTGACTCATTTGGGGCATTTTAACCAGTGTGTGTGTGTTTGTGTGTGTGTGTGTACAAAGTCCAAGGCAAAAAACCCCACAAGACTGCTTGTAACTTTCCATTTAACAAATTAAGAAAATCTGCTACAATCACCTTCAAAATTGTTCCCTTCTGAGTTGACATACAGCTGCATATGATGCTTCCAAAGTTCAAGGCTACTCTGCAGACCGTTTCCTGAAAGATTGTTGAGGACCTCCATCATTTTTGCTTTCACATCTCCTGCCAAAAAAATGGGCTTCTCTGAGCATCGATTTGATCTTTGAGATGTCTTCACTGTAAGGGTCAGGCAATAATTGAAGTTTCCATCATGGATTTCTTCAGGTTCATGGGAAATTTGGTGTTAACTTGCTATTCATTCTTGTACAGCAACATTTTCCAGCTGAGGGTAAAAAAAGGTCTATATTTGAATTCTCATCCACTTACACTGAGTGAAATGATCAAGCTGAGCCTTGTCTCACTGTGACAGGTTAGAACACATTCTATAACCATCTCTGCTTCTCTCCCCTGTCAGTCTGGTTCCTGAGCTATAAGGTTAGTCTCTTCTTTTTTTGTGTTGGAGCTCATGTGCTTTTCATAACAAACCTACTTTATTTTGAACATTTGTAGGATCATGTGTTGTGCACCACATTTGCCCCCAGCCTAGATCGTAGATCTCTAAAATCCATGAGGGTTAGGACTCCTGGCAAAGCACACATCAGAAAAAGATGCAGTTGTATATACAGAACGAGTACAAGTAGATTGGGTCCATATAGAAGTACAAATTAATCTAGGCCTTATGAATATCTTTTTGTTTGGATATGAATGTCTTTTGGGTAGGACCACAGTAAATAACTACTTTCAGATTTTTTACTGTAGTGAATCAGACAAAATAAATCTGAATGAATTTCTCTGCTCTTGTTACCCTGGGATTATAAAGCCGATTCTATGTGGTGCAGTCTAAGCTAGGCGGTGTCAGAAAACAAAATAAAACAAAAAACCCCACCCAATATCTAATAACTTTAAAAAAAGACATTTCTAAGGTTCCAGATGCAAGGATTTAAAAATTAGCAAAATGCCAGAATTAATGTTGTCTGTGGATATTCATTCACTTTCTTAGGTTACAGCCTTGAATTAAATAGACACATATGATTTTTCCCACTCTGCCAGCAGGATGAATCAGAATTGTTCTGTGAAGGCATCATCTGTTGTCTGTTAAGCCTCCTGACTCATTTGTTGCAGAAGTTGGAAGATGTGAAATGAATGAGGCGGGGGACAGCAGGGAGAAAGCAGGTTGTCTGGTGGCTGAGATAGATGAATATCATTCAGGAGAACTGGATTTCATCCCTGCCTCTGACACAAAGAACATGAGAGGAACTGTGCAAGTCATTTAAACAAGGGTTATTACTTCCAGCCATGAACAAGTGGAAATTACACTCTCATCTTCCTGTTGCCTAGATGTGGATTTCTGTTTCTTCATGGATCTCCCTGTTACAGCCAAATGCTTTCTGGCCCTCCTGCTTTGTCCCTGCTCTGGTGAGCAGAGTCCTTTCATTCAGGAGGGACCATATCAGGACATTGGCAGTTACCTTACAGGGCCTGTGGTACCTCCAAAGCTCTTGGGTCTTGAAAATAACTCAGGGCAGGGCAGAAGCGTCCTAGGAGAGGTGGGAGCACAAACGATGCACTACAAACAATGGAGAACTATCTAGCTCACCAGTCCTCAGTTTTGAGAACTAAATAATATCAGATTTTATTCACATTTAATAAGTTGGAGCTGATCTCCTCCTCTTATCAATTCCCTTGTGCTGTTTCACATGAATACAGCATTGCTCATTGGCAGTACTGTAGCTGACAGAGCTTGACTGCTTGAAACAACAGGGATGCTGCAGGTTTTGCACACGTACCCTATCAGGACATGGGAAATATAGTAAGGGAAAGGACTGAGGTGAAAGATTTTGGGCCTAGTTTGCAGCTCTGAAGAGGGTTGTGTTCAGCTTTTCTGCCCCTTAAGCAGGAACCTTGGGCTGTCCGTTCTTGTCCCAGTCCCATTCCAGTCCCATGCCTAGGTCTTCGCTAATCACCAGAGAAATCTCAGAAAGCCCCTTTATACCCCACTTAGGAATCCTTATTCTCACTCTTTTCCTTCCCGAAACTCCTTTTCCCTCACCAAATCCTCAGTCAGTCAAATTTCTTTTTGTTTCTTTTCAAATTTCTCTATTTCTCTGCACTACCACTCCATTCTCTCCATGCCCACTGCTTGGACCTGCTGCATGCCTTGCTGTTCCCAGGCTCTACCCTACAATACCCCTCCCAGGTTTCCCAGTTTACTGAGTCCTTCCCAGACAGACTTGAGTACACAGTTTTTAGTATGGCCTGTAGCAGTAGAAAAACAGTTAGTGGTTTTAATCTAAAAGAAGGTAGATTTAAACTAGACAAAAGGAAGACATTTTTTACAGTAAAGTTAGTTGTCCAGAGAGGTGGTTGGTGTCCAGTGTCTGGAAACATCCGAGGTCAGTTGGACAGGGCTCTGAGCAATCAGATCTAGTTGGGGATGTCCCAGCTTATTGCATGGGGAAGTTGGACTAGATGACCCTTAATGGTCCCTTTCAAACCATCCCAAAACATTCTAGGATTCTATGATTCCCTTGGTTTAGTACCAGTCTCTATTCCTTGATAATATCTAGACCTAGTGTTCTCCAGAAAAATCCATGTTTTTCTACATCTTTTTCCTGGCAGCATTTTATCGACCTCTTTTCCTTGTCTAACAGGACATAGGTAGCTCCCTTTTCTGTGATGCTCTGTTTCAGCAGTAGGCGGACTTAGGGTGAAAAAGAGGACAGTTCCATGGTGCCACATACTGCTGCAGCTCAGGACACATGTGGACAGCCATTACAGAGGAAAAGTGATTTCATTCCTATAGCCCTCTCCTGCCAATTTTTTTTTTTAATTTTATTTTTCCAGTGGCTGAGGATTATGTATGATTCAGCCAGATATAGAGCTTGTAAGGAACTGGGGCACACTCAGTGAAGACAGACTGCCTGGGGATTTCAGCTATTAAACTCTGGCAAGTCTTTATGAAGCACTTGTAAAATACTACTTGTCAAAGACATGTACATATTCAGGATGTGGATATATTTCACAGGGAATAAAAGTGAATAAAAAAGGTTTATCCTTAAGAAAGGAGGTACTCTTCCTCCACACAGGGTTCCTGCATAACAGAGTTCCAAAGCATTGCAACTACATTTACAAAAATGTTGCTCAGTGGTTGCTTTTATTTTCACTTTTGCTTTTTGTTTTTGAAATGGTAGGTAGCATGAGCGATGACAAGTGTGAAATCTCAGAATGTTTCTCCAAGCTGCAAATGAAAACATGGTTATACAAAAAGAAATGTTAGGCAGCCTTAGCCGGGATGAAAGGATAGACATCCAGTTGGAGCACAAATTCACTCAATGCCTCTCAATGGCCTTGTGCATCCTTGTGGAGGAGTTGGGCCGCCTCTTCAGCACGTGCAGCTGAGTGCTAGGAAGCCACAAACAGGGCTGTTTGTTTCTGTCTGGCTGTGAAGCTCGTCTGAGAGGCGGAGGACAGGGAGACCTCATAGCTTTACCGCTAAGTGATTTTTGTTATGGAAACTTATTTTTAATTTGTTCCATATGATTCTCGGGAAAATGAACTGTTCAAGAAGATTATCATAATTCTAGTCTAGATAAACATCTCAATAAAGAATGGAAAAATACGTATTTTTTGTCAGAAGACACCACTAAAAAATGTTCACATGTGGCAATGATTTCCTCAGTATTCAACAAAGGATTGGCTCAGGAGTCTTCTCCTGTAGATACAGATCAGATTTATCACTGTGGTAATGTCACCTGACTTGTATGATATTTAAGCTGTGAGTCAGCAGAGCAGAGAGATGTAGTTCTCCAGCATGTACAGTATTTGTCCTGTCCTTTTCCACTCACTGGCACTGATTTTGTTTTTAACATTACTGAGGAGTGATTCTTCATAGTTGAAGTTCCAAATGAGTTTGTCTTAGAAGTTTGTTTTGGCTTCTCCGTGCAACCTACCACGCCACTCTACTACAGCAGGACCTTGGAGCCAGTAATTTGAGCTGAGAACAAGAAAACACATATTTTCAAAAATGTGGAGCAAGAGGAAGGTTTGCTGGATTATGGCTCTCATAAAATGAAAGTGCTCCCATGCCAGAAAAAGTAGTCTTCTCTGTTTTACTGCTTTGTCCATACTCTTCAAGAAATTAACAGAGAAATGCTTTACTTCTTTGTGGGACATTCTAGATGTTTCCCCATCATCCTGAAGAGAGGTCCTGTTTTACTCATCACAATTTAAGTGCAGACAGTGCTTGGAATAAAAAAACCTCCAATAAAGGATATGTCTATCTATGTTAGCTCTTTGAAATGAATGACTATATTGTGGGTTTGAGCCCTTAGCATCTGTGGGGCAGTNAGCTTGGTCAAAATTGTGGGAGCCTAATGTAAGGATGCAAATTCCATCCTGTGTGTTGCTTATGTAAAAACTGGCTGTTAGGGTACTTAACACATAGGTAGCTTTTTACTGGGTTTCTCTCCCCCAAAAACAATGTAGAGCAAAAGTCAGTTCAATTTTTAAATACTTCTGGTTTAGTTTAGTATATTATTGTTACTAGCTGCAGAAATCTCAGTCTTGCACACACAACTCTTACTCTGTTAGTGCAACGTACCTGGACCATGTCTGTTACCAGGTATGCAGTTCACAGACAGCCTGTGCAAAAAAATTTGAGTTGAAAAGATCTCAGAAAATTTTATGTTCCAACCTCCCAGCACTATAATCACTGGTGTCTGTTGGACTTTGTGAGTTATTAGGGTTGACTATTCTTGAAGATACTCATGGAATTTCAATCCGTTACAACAGGTTCAGTATTTCTTTGTTGCTTCTTTGCACTATCGCTTAAGCACATTATGATTTTTTCTTTTATGCCTATCATCACAGAGAAAAGAATACTCCTTTCCTCTTTGCAATTTCTTTTCTGTATCTGAACACTCCTGTTCTGAGACTACTCACCCTCCTTTCTAGTCTACACAATTCCTTTTCTTTCATTCTTTCCTGGTGAGCCACATAGACCAAGTCCGACACCTCCAGTCTGCTGAAGGTAGTAGATCTGAAGGATGTTTGATGGAAAGCTTTGGAAGCTAGTCAAAAAAGCAAATAACATGGCAACACCATTGTGATGTGATCAGCTGGGCACTACTCAACCAGAAAACAACTTTGGTTGACTACTTCAAATTTAACAGATTAATTAACTTAAAATGAGGCAACACTACAGATTTTAGATTATAAAATCCCACAGTTCACTCAGAATAGAAAAGACATGGGTCTGTTGGAGTGAGTCCAGAGCAAGGCCACAAAAATATTCAAAAGGATGGAACACCTCTGCTGTTAGGAAAGGGTGAGAGAGTAGGGGTTGATCATCCTGGGGAAGAGAAGGCTCCAGACCTTATTGCAGCCTTTCAGTACTTAAAGGGGGCTTATAAGAAAGATTATGACACACTTTTTATCAGGGCCTGTTGTGACAGGACAAGAGGTAATCGTTTTAAACTAAAAAAAGGGTAGATTCAGACTAGCTATAAGGAAGATTTTTTTTTATTTTACATTGAGTGTAGTTGAAACACTGGAAAAGGTTTTCCAGGGAGGGGTTGAAGCCCCAACCCAGAAAACATTCAAGGTCAGGTTGGAAGGGGCTCAGGGCAACCTGATCTAGTTGAAGATGTCCTTGCTCATTGCAGAGGGGTTTGGCTAGATGATCTGTAGATGCTCTTACAACTAAGACTATTCTGTGATTCTAGTCTATGGCAGATGTGGAAAGTGGATACCAACATCAACATTAAAACTGAAACCAATATAGCCAAGTCATACCACAACACAGACTGTCTCAAGGCATGTGCCTGGCTTCAAATAGTGAGCTTTAAAAATGAGGGAGCATTATTAACTACTTTTACTTGCCCTTCATTTATGATTCTGTAAGGGTTATGTAACATTTCCCAGTTTTCTTCTGAAAGCCTCTGTTCAAGAGACTGAAAACTGAGATACTTGGCTAATCACTTGGCTCTAGAAATAGTGACTTGGAGAACATCAAATGTTGTAATTACATTACTAGAATAGATGTCATAACATTTTGGGTTTTTTTTCTGGGTGGAAAATGATAGAACTACAGTTGTTGACGAGTTCTTGGATAGGAAAAAGGTGATTCACACAGGAGCCCATACAGCCCTTTCTCAAACACAAAGCTTGATTCATCCCTACTCATCACTGTGAGGGATTTCAGATTGTTGTGACAACAGTTTGACATGAAGACAACTCAGATACTCTTACACAATTCCTTATGCCACACNGTGGGACATTCTAGATGTTTCCCCATCATCCTGAAGAGAGGTCCTGTTTTACTCATCACAATTTAAGTGCAGACAGTGCTTGGAATAAAAAAACCTCCAATAAAGGATATGTCTATCTATGTTAGCTCTTTGAAATGAATGACTATATTGTGGGTTTGAGCCCTTAGCATCTGTGGGGCAGTAATGTAAATTTAGATGCATGATTTTTAAGATTTAAGTGGAGACAATAAGCCTAAATAAATAAAAAAATGTTACCTAATGCCCAATAAATAAGAACTGTCAGCCTGAGGCTGCTGAAGTTGCAGACCCTTCCTTCCAAGACAGTGTGTCCTTGTGTGTGTTGTGTGCGCTAAATTCCTCTCTCTGTTTTTTTTTGGTTTTCCTTTTTTTCTGTGTGTGTGTTTCCATTCTCCTAGTACTGACTTTAGCAGGCAGTTCAGGAGAGCAATTCTTTTGTGACATACTTTTTTTTTAAAAAAAAGCTTGGTCAAAATTGTGGGAGCCTAATGTAAGGATGCAAATTCCATCCTGTGTGTTGCTTATGTAAAAACTGGCTGTTAGGGTACTTAACACATAGGTAGCTTTTTACTGGGTTTCTCTCCCCCAAAAACAATGTAGAGCAAAAGTCAGTTCAATTTTTAAATACTTCTGGTTTAGTTTAGTATATTATTGTTACTAGCTGCAGAAATCTCAGTCTTGCACACACAACTCTTACTCTGTTAGTGCAACGTACCTGGACCCTGTCTGTTACCAGGTATGCAGTTCACAGACAGCCTGTGCAAAAAAATTTGAGTTGAAAAGATCTCAGAAAATTTTATGTTCCAACCTCCCAGCACTATAATCACTGGTGTCTGTTGGACTTTGTGAGTTATTAGGGTTGACTATTCTTGAAGATACTTCATGGAATTTCAATCCGTTACAACAGGTTCAGTATTTCTTTGTTGCTTCTTTGCACTATCGCTTAAGCACATTATGATTTTTTCTTTTATGCCTATCATCACAGAGAAAAGAATACTCCTTTCCTCTTTGCAATTTCTTTTCTGTATCTGAACACTCCTGTTCTGAGACTACTCACCCTCCTTTCTAGTCTACACAATTCCTTTTCTTTCATTCTTTCCCGGTGAACCACATAGACCAAGTCCGACACCTCCAGTCTGCTGAAGGTAGTAGATCTGAAGGATGTTTGATGGAAAGCTTTGGAAGCTAGTCAAAAAAGCAAATAACATGGCAACACCATTGTGATGTGATCAGCTGGGCACTACTCAACCAGAAAACAACTTTGGTTGACTACTTCAAATTTAACAGATTAATTAACTTAAAATGAGGCAACACTACAGATTTTAGATTATAAAATCCCACAGTTCGCTCAGAATAGGAAAGACATGGGTCTGTTGGAGTGAGTCCAGAGCAAGGCCACAAAAATATTCAAAAGGATGGAACACCTCTGCTATTAGGAAGGGGTGAGAGAGTAGGGGTTGTTCATCCTGGGGAAGAGAAGGCTCCAGACCTTATTGCAGCCTTTCAGTACTTAAAGGGGGCTTATAAGAAAGATGATGACACACTTTTTATCAGGGCCTGTTGTGACAGGACAAAAGGTAATCGTTTTAAACTAAAAAAAGGGTAGATTCAGACTAGCTATAAGGAAGATTCTTTTTTTATTTTACATTGAGTGTAGTTGAAACACTGGAAAAGGTTTTCCAGGGAGGGGTTGAAGCCCCAGCCCAGAAAACATTCAAGGTCAGGTTGGAAGGGGCTCAGGGCAACCTGATCTAGTTGAAGATGTCCTTGCTCATTGCAGAGGGGTTTGGCTAGATGATCTGTAGATGCTCTTACAACTAAGACTATTCTGTGATTCTAGTCTATGGCAGATGTGGAAAGTGGATACCAACATCAACATTAAAACTGAAACCAATATAGCCAAGTCATACCACAACACAGACTGTCTCAAGGCATGTGCCTGGCTTCAAATAGTGAGCTTTAAAAATGAGGGAGCATTATTAACTACTTTTACTTGCCCTTCATTTATGATTCTGTAAGGGTTATGTAACATTTCCCAGTTTTCTTCTGAAAGCCTCTGTTCAAGAGACTGAAAACTGAGATACTTGGCTAATCACTTGGCTCTAGAAATAGTGACTTGGAGAACATCAAATGTTGTAATTACATTACTAGAATAGATGTCATAACATTTTGGGTTTTTTTTCTGGGTGGAAAATGATAGAACTACAGTTGTTGACGAGTTCTTGGATAGGAAAAAGGTGATTCACACAGGAGCCCATACAGCCCTTTCTCAAACACAAAGCTTGATTCATCCCTACTCATCACTGTGAGGGATTTCAGATTGTTGTGACAACAGTTTGACATGAAGACAACTCAGATACTCTTACACAATTCCTTATGCCACACGTAAGGTGGCCAGGGGCACGTTAAAAAGTTGCCTGGACATTAGGTCAGCAGAATCTAAGTTTAACTGACACATCAGGTGGTAATGAACTGTCTGAGGTATGTCAGGCTTATCATTAACTTTTATTGAGTTCACTGTAAGACATGGGAACCATCAATAATTAATATGCAAAATATCAGATAACCCCCAGGGACAATTTGTGGGCATATACACTGACATATTAGATTGCTGGAGCACTAACTCTAAAAGATGTTTTACTTTCTATTGATTAGAATTTGGAAGACAGAAATATTTAAACTCCAAGACAGAGCTACAATTACATGTGATGGATCTCAAAGTAGTTCAAATATTTACTTAATACATGATAATTTGAATGAATTAGACATTAGTTTACAATTGCAATCAAAATGTGTTTTTCTTAAGACTTTAACAGTTCTAATGATTCTTTAAGTGTAAAGAAAAGCCTGCTGCTTGATTGAAACATGTCCAAAAGGCATCACAGCTGACAGGAACTTGAATGGGTCTTCTGCATTCATTTCTGATAGCAGAGGCAACATAATCTGACAGCAGATGTTAAGCATGCAACATTTCTCTTTTCCTCCTAAAAGCAGCTGACAAGGATCTGTAGTCTAACTTCAAACAACAAACAAACAAAACCATCTACAATGAAGCTGCCCAATTAAAATTGCATTACTCCTTTGGACAGAAACACCATCTAAAGAATTGCAGGGGCAATTATCAGGTCCTGATTATTGGTAGAAGTGAGTACTTATTGCATTTTGCATGGCTTGCCTGATTTTAATGTTTCTGAGCCCTCTGTTCCAATTTTCTTGCTTAACCATTATGTTTAACTGTGGTAGACTGATGTACATTTCCTGGAAGTAAGGAACCCTGACAATGTTTTTGCCTTTTAGGCAAGAATATATGATCCTTATTTACTTGAAGATCTTCCTGAACTGCTCTTTGAGCTTGAGTAAAAATCTATTTATCTCTCAAGAGTATGATGATTTCATATTTATTCTCTGTAAAATATGCCAGCTTCTAAAGCAGGGTTTAAAAACTTTTACCCCAATACTGCTTTACCCCAATAATCAGAGGAGCCTATGGCCCAATGGTTAGAGCTTTAAACCATCAGCAGAGGGTTTACCTTCACCTTAAGATATCTAAATGTCTACAGCAAGGTGTTTACTCATGCCAGAAGAATCTAAGCTCCAATGATAGTAGTAAGAAAATGCAGCCAGAGTAGCCTGTAGATCATTTTAGATAACCAACTACACCTCCTATAAAGTGCACTGAATCACTTAGCTGGCTGAATTAAATAGGTGTCCAGTGACTACAAAGGGAGCTTAAACAATTCCAGAAAACATCTACTTTTATTTAGGAGTCCTACCTTTGAATAGAATCCCATATAGAAGGTTCCAGACTGTCTTTCAACCAATCACACCCGCTGTCACTTAGAGATACTTTAAAATATGCAGAATATCTATAAAAGCTTAGCAGATATGATGCAGGACCTGGGAAAGAATTCCATCTTTTTGGAGCAGACACAGTGGGAGGAAACAAGGTAGGTACCGCTATATGTCCATGCTTGGGCAAAGGAACTGAGGATAGAGGGTTTGATTTAGTTGCTTCAAACCCTTCAGCAGATTTATTAACCTTCTCTGCACACACTCGAGCAGCTCAATGTCTTTCTTGCAGTGAAGGGCCCAAAATTGAACACAATATTCCAGGTACAGTCTCATCAGCACTGAGTACAGGTGGAAAATCACTTCCTTAGTCCTGCTGTCCACACTATTTCTGATACAAGCCAGGATGCTCTTAGCCTTCTTGACCACCTGGGCACTCTGCTGGCTCATATCGGGTGGTTATTGATCAACATACTCATTTCCTTTTCCACTGAGCAATTTTCCAGCCATTTCTCCCCCAAGCCTGTAGTGTTGCTTAGAGTTGACGTGACCCATGTGCAAGACCCAAAACTTGGCCTCGTTGCACCCCCTACAACTGGCCTTTGCCCGTCAATCCAGCCTGACCAGCTACCTCTGTAATGCTTTCCTTATCTCAAGCAGATCAATGCTCCCACCAAACTTTGTGTTGTCTGCAACCTTGCTAAGTTTTCACTCAACTCCCTCATGCAGATTGCTGATTAAATACAACTCTCCCCAACAATGAGCCCCGAGCAACACCACTTGTGGCCATCTGCTGGCTGGATTTAACTCGCTTCATCAGCAATGATTTGGTCTGTCCAAGCCATGAGCATGTCTCACTTCAGTTACTGTTTCGTTATCAGAAAGGCCTCTTTGTGGGACTCTTGTTATCTTTTGATAGCAGCAGAGTATTAATTACTAATTAGATCTTTAGTCAAGACTGGATTAAGTAGGAGGAACTACAGATCTAAAGTGTAAGCTTTTCTTACACCAACAGTGAGAACACAGGAATAGCCTTAGTCTCTGTACCTGTGACATTGTCCCTTAATTATTAGGCTTGGTTTAATACTTTCAGAACACAAATTTTCTCTTGCAATTAAAGATAATTTGATTACCTAAAAATCTTTGAAAGAGTGCAATTGTTTTTGGATTGTAATGATAAGATTATTTTTTAGGAAACATCAAACAATGTAACTGAACCAAAACAGATTTCTCCAGTTTTTCAGTTCACTAAAAATCTAAAAAAACAACTGGTATATATTTTAAAAACTTGTTTTTTTTACACTTTTCCTAGTCCTAGGGAAAAGGAAAATCAAGTTTTGTCCCGGCTTTTCTTGCACTGCTTCAAGATGTCAACATTTCCTCTTCCCTTCAGCTGCAATAAATGATTACTGGAGTCTCTGACCAGATTCCTTAATGATGCAGCCCTTGCTGGACACCTCCTTCAAGATGTCAACATTTCCTCTTCCCTTCAGCTGCAATAAATGATTACTGGAGTCTCTGACCAGATTCCTTAATGATGCAGCCCTTGCTGGACACCTCCTTCCTTTGTACACTGGATACAATAATGACAGAGCACAGAGTAGCCATGGGGAGTACACTCTGCGTTTTGCAAAATACTTCAGTTTGTCCTTCTTGTCCTCGGCAATGTCTTTAGGCACATTGCACTTATGAGTTCCTACAAGGACACCGGACCATTACTTTTTGTCTTAGCACAGCACAGCCTGTGCCTTAGACTTACAATTTGCAGTCCATAATATCTGTACTTTGGTAAAGGAATGACCCAGACATGTTAAATATTATTGTTGTTACTGCAAAGAACATGACTGTATGAATGAATTCAAAAAATACCCTCTTCATTTCACAGTGACAGATCATGCATTTTTGGTGATTTATGTGTCATAAAATCATTGTCTATATAGAAATTTTGATTGCCATGATGATCAATAGCCACACATTGAGCTACTCATTGAAATGCTTTGCTTCTTTACTACATGCCTTCATGTAATTCCACTTAACCCCCCCCAAACAAACCCCTAAACAATGTTTGAGTCCAAACCAGCAAAGCTTGCTTCAGATCTACGAGACTGAGTGTATCCTCAGAGCAATTTCTGGATGGTATTCATGCTTCATTTAACACTTCATTTTGTTCTCTATGAGTGTCTACGAACATACTTAGAATTTAACAGTTTCCTTTCCAAAAAGGAGCAATTTCAAGATAAGAAAGTGTTATCTTTCATAAAAAAGAAGCAAACAAACAACCCCTAGGCTGGCCTTTTCTTTTTAAACAGGAAGTCTCAGGTTGCTTGCTTGATAATACTATTCTTGAAGTAAAGGGATCAATCTGCAGTATTTAGGCTTTGACCATAAGATGGATAATAATCTCTTTGTTTCCCAAATTTATTTGGCTCTAGCATATCAGCACATGTTATCACAACTGTAAGATGTAATTATGAAATTCTGATTAGCATTTTGGTTTGAGAAAGCAGGATTTTTCTGTTGTTCTCCATCCCTTTCTTTGCTGTAGAGATTGTACTTATTTGTGATTTACTTCATTAAGCCTATCTAAGGCATCATTGTTCACATATGACAAGGTTGCATCCATTTTAGTCTAGCAAACCGTGCATGCACAAAATTTAAAATATTTTCCAATATCTATAATAATCAGCGTCATTCATCAAAGTAGCAGTGAGTGTAGTTAGCCCTCATTCACTTGGAATGTACTCACAAACCAGACAATCACCTATTTTGAAGTTGAATTACCTTGGTCAAATACACGTGTGTGTGTGTGTATGTATGTATGTATGTATGTATGTAAACAAAGAATCCTCTCCTTTCAATTTTAGCCATGTAAAGAAAGTGATTAGTATCATTATCAACAACATGAAAAAAAATTCTTCTCCTTTAACTATCATCATGGTTTTTCTAATGGAAAAGTCTAATTATGTTCTTTCAGAAAAAATATGCATTTGTGTCTGTTAAATGACTAAAGCCAACTCCCCATCCTTTTTCTTAAAATGTACATCTAGAAATCTCTGTGGCTAGATCTTCAAATGAATTTTGAGTAAGAAACCTCTTTTGAGCTAAAACATCTGAAAAACCCCGAACCAAATAGCTCTTCAGTGTTTTATATTCAGATAACTGACGTAGTGGAAATCTGATTCAGGGCATATCAGACCACTAAAATGACCCATGAGGGTTGTGGGGGGAAAAACCTAGTAATTAAAAGCTTGATTTAGGCAGTATTCTTAAACTAAATGCCAATAGTAAGAATTCTGAGCCTAAGGTTACACATATACTCACGTGTCTGGTTGAATCAAGACTTAGGGTTTATATTTATGGGATTGAACTCTTTCCCCCCTGTTTTTTTCTATACAGAAATAAATCACCACTCAAACGGATAGTTTCTGCAGCCTCCCAACAAATGCCAAAACATGTTTCTTACAGATTACAGAGAACTCATGGATATTAACAAGTTATCTAACTCCTAGATGACACACAAATCAAATGCCAGTGAATCTGCTAGTAATCAGGCACCTAATTGTGTTTCTTGTTATGGTCCATACAGTCTGCCTTTGTGGCATACCACTTACATGCATAATTTTCTAAGAAATAGTTTCTGTGTACCTAAAATAAGATGATCAGCTGATAAAAATTATTGTTCATCTTAGGTAAGGCAATCTTACATGCTCTGATTCTATTCTTGTGCAAGCAGAGATGATAATATTCAGAAACAGTGCAGACAGTGTCAGGGAATGATTTTCAAAATGTTCTCCTTTGGCAAGGCAAACACTTATTTTGGCTTTATTTTTTATTCTGTTCACATCTATCATCTCAGTAGAGATGATGCAGCCAAAGAAATATTCCTGCTAATTTGATTTCTGTGGTTTAATGTCTGACCATGATTCCTTGGCTAATTCCTATAGCAAGGGATTCCCAGCCAGTCTATCAGTGAAGCACAACACTAGTTGTTGTGATGAGAATAGACTGGATACGTTCGATCTGGCATAGCCATAGATAAACTAATATGAAAAGCAAGAGCATAATAAAGATTTAGAAACCAAAAAAACCTACATGGACTCTTGGACAGTCAAAATAGTCAGGATTCCCTGATTCAACAAATTTCAACCAGGGGCTCACAGCCTCCCATGGCACCTACAGCCTGCAGTCTCAGGGCACAGTTTGGTCTGCAGAATTCTTCTTGAGAAGTGAAGATTTTCTGCAGTAGCTCCCTCATTGAAGAGACTGGAATAACCACAAAGTCATCAAATTTAGAATCTAATTTGAATTCTACTTATATGATCTAGCCTCCTGTCCATAATCTGACAAAAAGCAATCTTTGAAAGAACAAGACTCCAATAGCAACCCACCAATAACAACAGATCTTCACAGAACAGAAGGTGAAGGGAGGAGTTTCTGTCAATAAGAGAGATATTCTCCCTATAATTAATTTCTAAAGCTCCAATAGAAAATGGTGATTTATACTAAGTAGTTATATCTGGATAAATTGTTATCATCAACATATTCACTACTATTAAATTGGCATATCAGTATCTGGATTTCTTTTTACATTTCTGTCTCTGTTTTAGGGATAGGTCCTCTTGGAAAAAAAAAATCTATTTTTCTTAGTGCTACTTCTTAGAGTAGGGGAAAGACGAGTCATTTGGCACCCTAATCTTTTCCAAATATGTGAACAGCTCAGCCTTCCCATTTAAACAAGGAAGAACAGGAGGAGGAACAGGAGAAAGGAAAGTTATGAGACGGAAAGTGGAAAGTTGGTAAAGGGTGGAAAAAATGACTTAGCTTAGCTGATGTAGTAGAAAATAGACAGAGAAACATTTCTCTAAGAAAAGGGAGAAGGCAAAATGTTTGCTATAATCTGATGTTTTCTGTTATAATTTTGGTGAGGTATACAGATACCATGGTAATGAGCACAGCTGAAATATCTAAGCATGCTGAGATAAAATATATTCTAACAAAAAGGTTAATTAAAATAGCTCTTATTTAAATGAGGGATAGCGTCTCAGTTCCTATGCAAATTAGTATAATTAAAGGAGCACTTGCTTTTTTATGAAAATGAATATTGAAAGTTTGATGAGAAATTTGGGAAAGAAACATTATGGGAGTCAAAGCAAATGCAATCTCTCTGTGAAATGAAATCAATTAATTTTAGCAGCCATGTATGAGTGTAAATGAGAAAATCAATGGTTTTCAAAATCTAGTAATTTGATAGCTATTAGTCTCATTAGACTTTCTTTTTAAAGCTTATTAAAAAATACAACCCGATTGAAGTGTAGTTTAGAAAGGACACATTCTTAAATTAATTACAGTACTGATTTTCCCTGTAGCAAGAAAACACAGTGCCAGACAGGGCTTTGTAGACAGAAACATGACTTTTTACTGGACTTGGGACTTTATTTTGATACCAAGTCTGCTAAACCTCTACAGATCACCTAAATGCCTATGTAGAAGCATGTGGATAGTCCCCTTGAATTGTTTTATCTTACATGGCTCCGGCCCTTGATTTTTTTGGGATATGCATAGACTGAAGAGTCTTGATGAAAAGTCCAATCTGAGAAGAGAGACGACACTGTTTAGTGAGCCAGCCACACAGGATGACACCCTGGGGCTGTAACTCCTCAGCACTGGGTTGCAGTGGGCTCTTCTTTCCTTGTCTGCCTCTGGAGGAAGAATTTCTGCCCCCAATCTTCAAAACAACCTCCAGTCTACAGCACTTAGCCAAGAAATGGTGCACTGAGATTTGTGTTCTTTGTCAATCTGGAAGAGATTTAAATAGATTATAAATTTAAAATTCTAGTCTAGTCCTGAAAAGCACAGTATCCATTCAAGACGGTACGAACAGAATGACACCAGAACATCTTCTCTTCAAATCCTCCTCTAGCATAGATGGGTTCATCCAATTGAACTCAGTTACCATCTGAAACTGGTGGCTGCATCCAGACAGCCTATTGGGATGGGCTGTGTCCTTTTCTAACTCCAGAACTGTGCTAATGCCTGACTGGGAATTGTTTTGATGAATTCTGCCTGGCTTAGGATCAGAATTGTGCCATGGGCCATTCTTAAAATTCATCAGTATAGACAACGAAGATTTCATCCTTGGGACACACCATGGCACTCTTGTTTACTAGTGTTGATGAACTTTACTAAATAAATAATTCCAAAACATTTTTTAATCCATTTCTTGTTGGAAGAAGTGTGATTATGTGGATTCTTATGTACATTTCTTTGCCCTAAGGATCTACCCTACAGCATTTCTGAGGAGCACGTTGTGACAACTCACTCCATCACTGCAACACTTGCCTATTGCTACTTCTCTAGCTCCGCACTCCTTGCAGAACTCCCTCTCACTTCTCTCTTCTTCTCTAGCCTCCTATTCAAAATAATCAAGATATAAAGAAGATGTACTTTCAGAGGGACAGTTAAACACAGCAGGGCACCAGCTGAGATGAAAAACTGAAGTGAGTGAATTTAAATCAAGCCACAGTTTCTGAGAGATGATCTCTGTACCATCACCAGAACATTTATTAAGTGTGGCAAGGGCTTCAGGCAGATCTGCACATCTCCAGGGGAAATTAGGACTTACTTGGTAGCATTGTGTAACCAGAAATGTGAATTTAAAAAAAAAGAAAAAAAAGGTTAAATTATTGCTTGTGAATCAAAAGCATGGCTGAAAAAATTTACACTAAACTCCTTCAGGTGGCAGGCATATAAAGAGCAAAACAGAAAGAGACAGTTGGGCAATTCACAATATTAACGTACATTTATATAACACGTTTGCAACAGTTCAGGGTTGTTGAGGGTTTAAGAAATAATTCTCTTTTGTGTAAGGTGGCTACTTTTCAGTAGTGGTATTATCATCTCATGTCTGTTCTCTCTGTTTGAAGGAGATATTTTTCAGACACCAGTCCACTGAAGTAAGCCACCTTTGAAAAGGAGGAACCAGCACCACACAAGGGGTTTGAGACTGGCCACAGTTACGAAGTTAGCCCAAAATTTTAGCCTTGGCCATGGAACGTCTCCACCAGACCCACTTTCTCATTCTTCTGTAGAGTAAAGTCCTTGATCTCCTGTGGTGTGAGCCATCCTTGCCCCCTCAGCAGATGGTGAGGGTTGTGCGGCCACACATGCTGCGCTGCTGCCAGCTGTGCCACTTCTCACCCTGTGCCTGATCCCCTGCTGCCGCGTGGCTGCTGGCCAAGGATCCTGCTCTCATCTGCCCATGGCATTTGGGGTGAAAGTAGCAGCTGTATGGCAGCACACAGCAGCACTGTAGGATGGTTTAGGGTAGGAAGTAAATCATCCCGCTGTCTCTGCAGAGCGAAGCTAGGAAATAAAAGGTCTTTTTTCCAAATAGCATCAGGTCAGCTGGCTAGGTGAAAGCCCTTCAAGGTTGTTCATGATGCCTTCTGGCAAAAAAAAGCAGTGGGAATTCTGTGCAAGCAAGCTGAGAGATAAGACAGACATGGGAGTTAGTATCTCAGTTTTCGGTTTGCCTGACTGACTAATGTTGAAAGATGCACTGTGTGCAGCATGTCCTGGATTGCCCACACTGCAAAATGTTTGCTACATCCTGGACAATGGCTTTCTCAGGCAAACACCAAAAATTAAATTGGATTGAAATCTCTTTTCCTGTCTTCTGCGATGGTTGCAGGGGTAATAGCACTGGAATATAGTTCCAGAGCATGGAGCGTCCCACAGCTCTGTGTACAGGTGCCAGTGGGAAACTGAGCCAATGTAGAAGAGGAGTCACAGTAGGACTTCTTTAATCAGGCGCAGCAGAGCAACAGAGCACTTTGAAAAATGTCGTAAAGATTGAGTGCGTGCCCTACCCAGTGACAACAGGAACAGAAGGATTTCAAGGCTCAGCCTCTTTCCACAATTCTGCCCTTAATAAAAGATTAAACTCTGCACTTACTATTAAGTGCTGGTGGAATGTAAATGGGTTGCAGTGCCCATGCTTGACTTTTCTTCTTGCATTTGGAAGCAGGTCTTAAGGCTGACTTATAAAACCTGAAGAAAGGCAGCTGTGACTAATTCTTGGCTGCAGTTGGGAGGAAGAGAGAAGGGAGGCATAAAAGGCGAAAAAGGTTTTCTTGAGTGCTCAGGCTGGCCTAGCCTCTGTCTGCTTAGTCTGTTGAGACTAGACAAAGTGACTGCATGGCCTATTCCACCTAGGTTTATGGGGAACCCCAGGTACGTGGCCCGATAGTTATAAGAACTAATAATAGAAAGCATAAAATTAAATTGTATGATTTCATTCTGCAAATGATTTGGGGACATAGTTTATAGGAAAGACTCAATACAAAGGAAAACTGTATTGCATGATATAATTCTTTATGATTTTTTTGTACTTTAATATGATATAAAATTCATATTAATAGGTGCCATTTTTATAGAGAATTTTAAAGCCAAAATATGGCAACTTAATTGCTGAAAGAGTTATATAAATAAATGAAGTTTGACCATTGATCTCTTTTCTTGTTTGTATGGATATTTTGGTATGAAGCGGTGGATTGTTTAAACTTGAGAGCTTTTATATTATGTGTTTTTTTATTAGCCACGTTTTTCATGATAAGTTTTTCTGTGGTATCAGTAAAAAAATATGGGATCTGTCCATGGGCCAAAATGACATCTGTACTTTTTCACTTACTTCAGCTGAAGAATGTGTAGCCTAGAGACACAATTAATGCTAGGCTGGCCTCTTCAGCGAATTAGTGATCTCCTATGCATAAGTTTATATACCATGTGTGAAGGGCCAAATTAATCCCAATTGGGTTTCACATTCCTTGATCACTTCAAGAACTAGCTCCACAACAGTGGCTATTTGTGTAAATGCAATTTTCTGTGGCTGAACTAGTGTTTACCTGTAGACCAATTTTTCCATTAAGCATTCTGTGTGAGATTTTGGGATAAAACACACCACAACATATTTATTACTGAAGATTTGTCAAGATTAAATGACTCATCCAAGACAAAAGAAAACTAGATGAAAAGGCTGCTGTAATTTTCCTTTTTTGTCTGGTACTATATAAAACTACCCTGAACTACATCTGCATACAGATGTGGGGTGTCACTTTCTTCACTGTGGCTTCAACAAGATTCCTCAAGGACAAGCTACATGTCTGTTACCTGATTTAATGGGCCAGTGCCAGGACACAATAATGAAATGCAGTTAGACACATAGAAATTCCTGGGAATGTGGTGAATACTGGTGTCTAAATGGGTTAGAGATTATTCCCACTCCTGGCACTGCTACCCTAGATAACCTGGCTATGGGACTGAGGATTAGAAAGTAGTGGAATGCACTGGGCCATTAAAAAAACCCGATAAACACATGGTCATGTTACCACTGGAACAGGCTTCCCAAGGATGTGGTTGAGTCACCTTCCCTGGAGGTGTTTGAGGGACGGGTGGATGAGGTGCTGAGAAGCATGGTTTAGTGTTTGATAGGAATGGTTGGACTTGGTGATCCAGTGGGTATCTCCCAACCTGGTGATTCTATGATTCTATATATCATAAAAACAGGAGAAAGATCATAGAATCATAAGATCTTTAAGGTTGCGAAAGACCTTTAAGAGACCATTAAGATCATTGAGTCCAACTGTAAATCTAACACTGCAAAGTCCACCAGTAAGTCATGTTCCTAATCACAACATCTACACATCTTTTAAATATCTCCAGGGATGGTAACTCAACCACTTCCCAGGGCAGATTTTACCTCTGAGACATAATTCATGGCCACCTGTGATATGCTTTGGTTGGCACTTACTGAAGACATCATACTGAAAAGAACTGGTAAGTACATGTTTGGGTTGTGTGCTTTTGAATACATGCTAGAATGACCAGGTTTTACTGCTGTTCACATAAAGGATATCAGGAAAATGCTTTGATGAAGTGCTTAGGTACATAATTTTAATCACATATTTTTAAAGATAATTTAGAAAACATTTAGAAAAAATACAAAGAAGGCGAGAAATATTTCCATTTTTACTTCCTGCCTTTTAAAGCATGTAACTTATTTTAGGTATTGTACATAGTATTAAGGTACTACAATTATACTTAGGAAGAAAATTATTTAAAAAAATATTGAACCTTTCATTGAAATAGATTAAAGAAGCACTATAAATATGAAAAATCCCATATAACAATTATTTGCTTGTTTGTTACATGATGCAGGTGGATGCTAGGGGTAATGTTTAGTGCCTTTTCTATATAGTTTCATGTCTTAAGCCTGGCTTGATTTCCAGGACAATTTTACGTCTGACTTCCTGATTTCTTGGCTGCTCAATGATGAGATAATTGCAACATATGAAGAATACTTTTTATTCTAAGTGACTGATACGTATGCTACCTTAAGGTAGTTTTTTGCTTAATAATCTGCGAGTGTGTTTATATATTTATTTATGACTCATATTTCTTCTGGTTTTTATTAAAAAGTTATTATAAAAGAGCAATAACTGTTGTGTGCCAAACCCTCATAATTTTCTTAAGCACTTAAAAGCACTGCACAGTAGTGGAGAGCACTATGAGATTTGGGACACTAACTGATATCCTCATAAGATGTAGCCAGAGATCTGTTTTGAAGTAAACTCAGGTGGACAGTAGAAAAGGGGAAATAGTGGGAGGAAGAGCAAAAACACGGAAATGAATGTTATTCCTTTCAGGCCCATGATCTAGAACAAGTCTTGTAATTTTAGAGAGAAAATAACAGAGGACTTCCCTTCAAAATTCATAGTAAGATGTATGAACACTTTTGTCACTGTGTGACATCCATATCTTCAACCATTAGAACTAAACAGCTTTGTCTCTAGAGGGAGAAAGGTAGCTATATGATCAAATCATCGCCTTATGCTCTTGGTTTTTTTCCATGACGGGTTCAATCATGTATTTATTCACCAAACTCATTAGAATTGCAATGGTAATCAGAAGGAGGAAATGGTCTCCATCTATCATCCTGTTTCTAACAAGAAGCGTTAACAGACCATTTTAGTTACAGTGCATTAATGCTCATTACTACCCTAATGAAGATTTGTGTTGCTTTTCCAGGAACCTTCAAGCTAATCTTCAATTTCCTCCTCGCTTTCAAAGAAACATCAGTTCACACATTACATCAGCCTGTCAGAGCAAACAAAGAAGCATTAGTCTGACCATTGTAAAACATAGTTTCATAAGGGAAATTAATATGAAAACCAGAAGGTAACACCTAGTTATTTCATTACTGTGGCTAAATTCTGTGAGTTTGGTAAAAGCTGACTGACTTAGTCCCTGTGCCTGGACTTTTCTCCTAGAAACTGTATCCATACTATCTACACATGGCTAGTATTAAACTATTACTCATTAAGCTGTTATCACATATTCGAGAACATATGATTGTGATGTATTATAGTAACAAAATGACAACTGCACATCTTGCCTAATATAGCTCTGTATTTAACTGGGATCAGTATTATTTGAAGCACCTTCATTCTTATTGTGAAATGCTCTGGGCACAACAGGAAATCCCAAATAGTCTTGGGTGATGATTTTTCTTGCTGTGTCACATGTCATTATAACCCCCCCCCAATCAAACACATCTCACGGTGAATGCTACTTGGCAACGAAGTCTCCTTTGGGTAGTGTTTGTTGTGTTTATCCCGTCTTGGTGAGTTTAAGTTTCAAAGCAGAGCCGCATGCAGGGCCCATTGCACGTCCCAGATAGAAAAGTATGTCACAAAACCTGCTCTTCTGGTGCTCCATGTCACTGCTGTCTTGGGGCTGGACACAGTTAACAAGCAGCCAAGTGACTGAACTTTCTATTACTAATGCAGGCATTAGCACACATTTCCTCTGTAAACTGCGCATTCAGGTTTTCACTCTGTTTTTGCATCCAGCAGAACTGTTTGTTCAAGCTAAACACCTGTTTAAATACCTTGCTATATCAAACAGCTTGAGACTTCTGAAGATCCTGACTCAAAGGGAGTTACTTTCCTGTGCTTTGTATTAAGCATCTGTTGGAACACGTTCATTCTTAGTAATTACTTGACATTTGGACACAAAGAATTCTAAAGAAAGGAAGTACCCGAGTGGACTTAGGAACATTTAAATATGTCCTAGGGAAAGACCAACTTGAGTGTTGTTTGAAGAGCTTTAATTTTGTTGGCAGGGCTACTTGGAACTAAGAAAGACCTTCACACTTGGAAACAAGCTTGCCAAACCATTTCCTTTGCGTATCTTGTTCTGCAGAAGTAACAGAATATTCCATTCCTGCATATTTTAATAATGCCAAGGGAAAAGGTGTAAGCAGAGTCAAGGAAAGCAGCTTTCTGACTAGGCTGTTGCTGCCTGTTCCCATGGCTTGTGTAACAGTGGTGACACATAATTCCTCTTTCCTGTGGAAAGGGTATCTGTCACAAAGAGAAGCTCTGCTGCTTGCTGAATGACTGACCTTTTTTACTGGTAGTGGCTTGGCAGGTGTTTGTTTTAGTGTTTAGATAAGCGATTTACAAAAAATAAAAAAATAGGCTCTAGGGAACTGGCCATCATTCTATTTACATCTGCTTTCATCAGCACAGCTCCATTGCCCTGATTCATGCTGATGAGACCAAAAGGAGAACTAGACTCTGAGTTTCCAATTTTTACTATGCAGGAAAACTAACATTACTGTTAAGAAAAACAGTTCAAGGATACTGTGGAGCATGTCTATGTGAGGATACAGACTTGGATCATATCACTGACTTCTATTACATATGGTAGTCTATTCTGTGCCCAGCAGTAGGTATTTGAAGAATAAAGAACTTAATTGCGAACAGCTGTTTCCATATACTTAATAAAGTGTGCATGGCCAATTCAGGCTTTATAAAGTGTTAAACTAGTTTTACAAAACACATACCAGGACCGTGCACATTTTTCAGAGATCATCAGACATTTTGACTGTTAAGTCTGGCCTGTCTTTGGATTTCAGAGACAGATCTCCTGAAGTATTTTTCTTGTTTTTCAGAGTATAACTGAGGCTTGGAAGACTCCCTAATATTAAAAAAAAAATACATGATTCTTATGCAAAAGGAGCAGTAAAGTATTATTATAGGTATCTTTCCACTTCAATTATTCTGTTTTATGATGTTAAAAAGAGGAAAGGATAGTGGCTTTCAAACTGGCTTTATTCCAGCTTGGCTCATGTATTCAGATCTATCGAGAATGTCGCAGCCCAGGGGAGCTGGTAGGGATCAGAAATTAATAGTATCTACTTAATCTACAATGTACGAGTGGGAACTTGCAGCCCTGGGCTATAGCAATGACCCATAGCTGTTATTCATCCAGCCATCAATCCTATGCTTTTCTTTTCACAAATGATGATTAACAAATACTCATGTGTGGCCAGAGATGGAGGCCTGAAAGATCGTTTGGGCCCTGAGCAACTAGTATGTTTTCGCTCCTATTTTAAATGCAGGAGTCATGGAATCAAACAAAGGAAAATTCCCACCAGTGTACCTGCACTGGAGTTACATCTCTGCCTCCAGTGTGTTTCAGCTCTTGTCCTGCAGAGTGGCCGCAAGATTCCTTGGTTTCCAGATGTATCCTTCTGATGTAATAGGTCAAAACTGCAAGCTGATAAACACTTTTAAAATCACTTCTTGGTTCCAAGAAGAAGGAGTTATTATACAACTTCCTTCAGAGGCCAAGAACTTCTGGGTCTGAATTTAAGCTGGTTCAGGCAAGAAGTTGAGAAACTCCGGGATGGGTTAAGCAATCACAGAAGACAGCCGGGTGAGATGAGACAGCTTTAAGGAACAGGTTGTGCTACAAGTTTTAAAGGCATTTAGAGAATTGCTGTGGTTTACAGAGGTTTGACTAAATTAAACTAAACCAAATCTCAACAACAGGTTTAATACCAGGAATTTGCACCTGTTGAAATAAACCCTGTGCAGAGAGGACCTTCCTTAAAGTTTCCACATCACTACCTGAAATGCATAAACATTAGCTTTGAAAGTACATACTTCTGCATCTTACATGAATTCACAGTATTCTGCCAGCTAGCACCAAGTTTGCACAAGGAAAACAAAATCCAGATCTGAAAAATCAACAATGTAGCACGGCCAAATGAAGATTAAAACGATTTTAAACAGTCTATAAATCTCGTTCCTCCACTTCCCAGTTTCCATGCTTCTGTTTCTTTCAGTTGGCCCTTAAGTCTGCAAGGAGAATCAACTGGCTTATCCACTAGAAATAAATGAATAAAAAAAGTGGGAAAGTTTTTTAAAATTATTATTAGAGCCCATCGCCCATATGCATCATTTCAATGCCTATGAGAATAGCACCAAATGAGCATGAATGTTATCAAGTACGAAGTCAAGAAAGGTCAACAACACAGAATGACAATTACCTGTTGACATTTTCTTAAGTGGCCATATTTGGATATATATGGATATTTGTACTGAATTATCTTTTACTTTGCACCATTTAATGTAATTTACTATGCTTATTTTTGATAATGGCGAAAAAGATCTATTTTCTTCGTCTTCACCCCTCTATGCAGGTTACCAGGAAGCTTGGGCTCTTCAGACTTGCTCCCCAGTGTGGCCAAAGGGCTCGCAGCTCTCACGTCTCCAAAGAGGACCTGGCACTAGAGGGCGATGGAGACATACACTTATCTACTTGCGTCTCAACACTTTGTTAGAAAGCAAATGTAGAGGAATGAGGCATTAATTAACAAGTTCTCGAAAGAAGAATGTGCTACTGTTCTACCATCCCCCCTTACCCTCTGTTCTTATACCTTCTCGCTGGCTTCAGCTTGTTAAATTATGGGCCCTAAGCTCTTGTTGTAGCTCTCCACGTTCCTTCCTTCCAGTTATTACCACTCCTGGTCATTAGAGTTGATGCTCTGTCCTTTTGCATGTGATCTGAAGCCTGTCTCCAACTACTGATGAACTGTATTTTCCTCAGGGTTCTACTTTCTCTTTTCCCACCTTTATGCCTTGGACTTTCCCTGATCTTATTCATTCTCCACCCATCTTTCTATCTGTTCTGCCCCTCCTCAAGGATGTGCTCAGATCCTGCATCCTGCCCCTGCCTTGAACTCAAAAAATGCAGAAGCCACGGGGATGGGAAAATAAGAGGTAAGAAAGTGCTTCATCATCTGTGCAGGTGGCTAGGGTATTGGGAAAAAGGGGGTCTGGGTCTTGATCTTTCTGCCTAAAGTCTCCATCCATGTACAGTACACAAATAATTAATAAACAGGTACTACCAGCTAGGCTCTCCTGTGACCTGTGCATTTCAGTCTTACATAGCATAGCCTCACCAGTTCTTAACAGGTTTAGTGATGGTCTAGGGAGCAGGTAAAACCAGACTGACCTCTGAGTGAGGGAGGCTAAAGCCTAGATCTTTCCCTGTCTAACTGTTCAGGCTGCTGTATAAAATTGGATGGGGTCCCAGGAGACCATGGATACAACAGATAGTGGGAAGCTGTGCCCTGGGCTCTGCAGAGCGCTCGCTGTTCTCCCTTTGAGAGTGCTAGCTTCTGTCCTTTTGTAAGCATCACATCCCATCAGAAATGTTGTGAACTGTACTGACAACTTAATTAGGATGTGTGGGATTAGTCATGGGTTAAGCTGTTCTCAAAAGAAAATTTCTTGAGATGCATTCAGGGAGAAAGAGAGTAGTCACCCAGAGCCATCAACTTCAGCCCATGCAGATTTTATTGCACTCTTATGGCTTCTCAAACTTAGGACTTGGAAATATATTTTGGAATTGTTACTTGAACACCTTCTTCTCCTCATGCCAGACTCAGGACTACTCCCAGGAGCAGACAGTCTGTCCATAGATCTGTCAAGCCACCTGCAATATTCTTTTTCTAGTACCAAATATGCCATACAATTCCCATAGGTGAGTCCAGGCCTGACATTTTATTTATGCTCAGAACTTCATAAAGCCACTTGAAACAACGTGTGATGGAAAACTCAGAATAATGAGAGGGGTGGGGAAAGAGCCCACTCCAAGTCAATGTAATTTTTTAAGATGAGCATGTTGCAGATTGCATCAATGGACAAAAGAGAGTCCTGCAAATTGATGATTCTTGTATTTATTTTCATGGCTGCGTGCCATACAGTGTCATTGCACTTTCTCATGTTGTGTCCCCTTTTGTGAGTGTGGTGGGCACATTCTCAGTTACTATGAAGATGAAACTCAGCAAGAAAATGTCACAATGCTCCTGCGCTCAGGGAAACCGTGATGCAAGCAGACCTTGAAAGCATCAATTTTTAACTTATCAAGGTGACAAATATTTCCTCCTCATCCAGAAAAAAACAATCTCTCACCTCATCATTGTGAGATGTGATACAAACTATATTTCCCTCAAAATGACATGCTGACAGGAAGGTATGTGATGGTGAATGAGAAAGTATTATACAGTCTCACATTCAAATTCATTATCAGCCAGTGAGACTGATGATTCAGAGTTAGAAAAAAAACCCAACCAAAGATAGTGTCTCAGTCAGTGCTCATAAAAAACTTCAATTCCGATTTTTACAGCTCATATACATGGGAATTACACCGCACACTTAGAATCAATTTGCATATGCTGTTTCTACTCAGTCACACAACAAATAATTAGGAGTGCATTTTAATGCACTATATTATCATACGACTTGAAATACTGTCTTCTGTTAATGTGCTTTTCAAAGAACTCGTGTGTGCATGTGTATGTTTTCACTTATTCTTTCCCTCACTATATCTGTTAGAATAAGGAGATCGTCTGCTTGAGGGAACAAATTAAAAGGAGGTGAGTTTTAGAATCAAGTAGTTTTGTAGAAGTAGCAGATAGGCATACTTTAAACTGAAGGTTTAAATTCCTTTTTTTTTTGGCACTGGAAAGTTATCTAATATGTAAGCAGATTTCAGAATCTGGGCCAGAGTCCCTGCCAAGGCAGGCTCACATGGTCTCCATCTGGCCTCATCATTTGAAGAGATCAGGCCCTTCATTAACTGCATGACTATGATCTCAGAGTCGATCAGCCTGAGTGGACCGGCTTTGACAATGTAGTTCTTTGCCATGATGATTCACTAGTTCTGCAGCTTGATAAGTACCAGAGAATCCCAGAATGTGCTGCATCATTAGCTGATTTTTTTTGATCACTGATGATGAAAACAAAAACTGACAAAAATATCTTCACTATGTTTTCAGTGTAAAAACATTTCCCGTCCCAAACCAAGAATCAAGCATCAGTTTGATATTTTAAGCCAAACTAAACTACATCTTCAATTTCAGGCTTTCTCTTGCTGTATTATGTGATGAAAAACCTATATGTTGTGGAGAAGGAGATCAATGCCCTTACCTTTCTTGCTGTTCAGATATTTTCAATAGCCATTTTTCCTTTCTGTCCTGTAGAGTGCTTGGAAACAATATTGGCTGACGTACCTGAAAAGACGCTGTGAGACCCTCATGGGCCTTTTGACCTCTGAGAAACTGAGTAAATGGTGGAGATCTCTCTCATTTTCCTTCTGTGCAAGTGCTCTTTATGCTACCTCTTCAGTGATGGATTCCCCAGGACTGTACTGGTCACCCTTTCCCTTCACTTTCTTTCCCTTCCTGAGAATGGTGGATGAATTTAAGTAGATACTCAAATATCATGTCTTGCACTGTATTTTCTTCTTATTGCTGTATCAGGCTTTCTAGGTGGCTCAAAGGTAGATTAATGTAAATGAAAATGCACATTTTCAAGCAAAAAAATGTGAGGACCTGTTTTCTAGCCTGAAGGACAGCAGGTTTATTCTGACCACATCCATGCTATTTAAATGTCTTCATGTATGAAATAAGAAGTGCCATATGCAGCTTTCCATTGAGTATGGTACCTGATGCATGTTGTTTCCTGAACTCTACCTGACTGACCTGAGCCAAAAATCACATCCAGGAACATGTTTAGAGAGTTAAACATTCCCTGATGGTCTTTAAATTTACTAGACATAGACTGAGGGGAATTTTTTATTCATTTACTGATACTTTTTGTTTGGTTTTCATTAACACCATGTGGTTAAGCAGAGGAGGATGGTGACCAGAAGTGATCTGCTGATTTTGCTTTCCACACATGCCTAAGCAGTCTGCAGGCTTCAGCTAGATCTGTGTCTCTCTTTTTTCTTGGTCATACTGACAGTTAGAATGACCAGTACAGAGCTTGAATGTGTGTTTGTATTTCTCATTGCTGGCTGTTAAATCACATTGAACTGGGTATGGATCCTAAAATTTATTCCATCATCCATGAATTAGTAATCATCAAAAGTGATGTACTAAAAGAAGTGATGGTTTCCATTAAGACCGTATTGTACTAGTGTTTACAAGACACAAACTTGAGATTATTGTCTCTCTTATTGGCTTTGTTTGAATTGTTTTTGAAGACGTTACTGTCTTTCGATATTTGAGGAATGCTTGGAAAAGAACAAAGAGGGACACATCAAGGAAGGAGAAAAACTCAGCTGTTCTGAAGATCACAATAGACACTGGCTAGCAGACACTTTAAAAAAAAAAGTACCTGACGCTGGTTGCTTAAATAATAACAGTTTATTGTACCACCTATAACCTGTAAATAAAGCACATGCTTGTAAAACAAACACCACATGATTTTACTGAGAACATGAGTGTCACAGTTTATATCCTCAAATGTTCTTTTACATATTATTTAGATATTTTTTTTTTAATGCCTGGATACTCCCAAGACATACAGGGAATGCTATTTATCCTAGACACACTTTGTCATTCTTTCCCATCTCACACTGAGAGACTGCTGAGAGTCTTGAAATTCTTTTACTTAAGGGCCTGACTTCTTAAAATCACAATTCATCATTAAGTTACTCAAAAAGAGCACATTTTGCTTATTGTGTGAATCAACCAGTTCTGTACTGCAGTGTTATCTTGTTGCATATATTCTTTCCATGGGAAGGGTGTTAGGTCTGTCTGCATTGCACAGTGTTTGATTCCAGAACAATAAGGAATTAAGCTTAAACATTATTCCAGAGGTAAAGAACTACAAAATTAAGTTACATCATCTGCTACTTGGTTGTACTGAAGTCCACAATATACAATAACAGAATTAACTTCAGTAGGAGGATATGCACAGGCAACACTTAAACATATCAGATGACGTACACTGACTATAGAGGCCGTGTTCTCCTCATTTTCTCCTGTGTCCTGGTTGTTGTTTATGTGAAATTTTTATACCATAGTACCACATACTTGCAGAGAACAAATAAATTTTAAATATTGTTGCAGGATTTGCTTGAATAAATCGAGAATGATGAATATCAAGTCTCACTAGAAAAAACATTTAAATGCATTGAAGAAAAGATTACACGAGAAATAACCTGTTGATTTCATATATATATATATATTCTTTCCCACAAACTGAAGCATATGGGGTTTAACAGCTACACTAGGAACAACATATCCATACTGCACATATGGCACAACGATGTGAGCAACAGAGAGCTAGGACACCATCAAGGAAGATGAAGAGTGGTTTCATTTAAAAACAAACAGATAGATGTGAACAGCAGGGCTGAAATATAAGATGTTTGAATAGAAAGCTCTTTGTAAGGCAGTGTCTTTGTGGGTCCTCACTGCATTAAACAGAAGATGAGGAGCAAGAGCTTTGTATTGATGCTGATCAGGACATCTGCTCCTGAGTGACTGGAGAAAAAGCATGAAAGAGGATGTAGAGCAAGACTCACTTTGAATATTGCTACAATTGCTGCTTTAACAAGATGTTGAATTCAGGCCTGCAATTCTGGCAACAGTGCTGTGGGAAATTTGTTCCCCCCCCCAGTAACATCTGCAAGCAAGAGGACTTGAAGGTCTTTAATTGATTTGAGATGATGTTTGGGTGAATGAATATTTCTGAATGGGAAATCGTGAAGAAAATTCCTCTAGCTTGAGAAATGAGTCAGAAAAAAAGTAAGATAGGGCTTTCCACAGAAACAGAAAAATACTTTGAAGGAAGAGAACACATAATCTTTTGACCTGTTGTTAATCTGTTGAATAAGCTTAGGGAAATCATGTAGTGGGGGAATTTCATCTCTATCTGCTATTTTTTCCCTGTGGAAGAGCAAGGCCATTAAATGAAGCCATATGAAGATATCATAGAATCATAGGATTCTGGAAACACCAGTTTGGAAAAGACTTTGAGGATCATCGAGTCCAACCATTCCTATCAACCCCTAAACCATGCCCCTGAGCACCTCATCCACACTTCTTTTTAACACCTCCAGGGAAGGTGACTCAACCACCTCCCTGGGCAGCCTGTTCAAGTGCCCAATGACCCTTTCCATGAAAAATTTCTTTCTGATATCCAGTCTGAATCTCCCCTAGAGGCGCTTGAGGCCATTCCCCCTTGTCCTTTCCCCTGTCACTTGGAAGAAGAGGTCAGCACCCTCCTCTCTACAACCACCTTTCAGGTAGTTGCAGAGAGCAATGAGGTCTCCCCTCTGGCTCCTCTTCTCCAGGTTAAACAAGTTGTTTCCTCAGCCGCTCCTCACAGGGCCCGTTCTCCAGCCCCTTGACCAGCTTCATTGCTCTTCTCTGGACTCACTCAGGAACCCCAACATCCTTCTTGTGGTGAGGGGGTATGTCCAGAAGGAACAAAAAGAGGCGGTTCATTATGCTGCAGGTATTTGAGAAAGTTCTGAATATTTAAAATATGCATAGGTGTAAGGGAGTACTGAACAAACTAATTGTTTCAAAATACATATAAATGTTCATGCTGAAGGACTTTGTTGGAAGTGAAAAAGGAAACTGATTTTGCACTTGCATGAGCCACAGAAGGACATTGTCAGGTGTGTCTGGAGAGCGGGATAGAGGAAGAAATGGGGCAGGTGGCTGCTGTGAACTCTGTGAGGGCCTTGGAAACCAAAGACCTATGTTTGGGGGAGTGCACGGCCTCAGGAGTGGGACAGTACATGTGATCATTGTCTACATCTCTCACACACTTCTTGAATATTTGTGGTTTTGATCAACACTTAGGGAACTCTGCTAAATTCACCAGTGGACCATATAAAGTAGAAATAGATTATGTGAATTTGCTAAGACAGTTGGACACTGCATTTTGAGCCGATATATTTGATTACAAGAAGTCAAATTTTTAGAGCAAATTGTAGATTTTTTAAAGATGCAGGTTCATCAGAACTGAAACTGTTCACAGATTTAAACTAAGTAAAAACAGTGGCTGATCTTTCTCTCTTTTTAAAAAAATTTAATTCCAAAAAGAAAAATAGTAGAAATATCCAGCTGTTCTGTTTTAACACTTTTTTTTTTTAAAAAAAGACCCAAAAAGCCAGCTCATTTTCTTTAAAAAATGAAATAAGGTAACGCGTTTTTCAAAAAAAATTCATTCTGCCAGTATCTCCTTTGCACCCACACAGCTGACGAAACGTAATGTGCTGAATTTTCTTAAATAGTGTTAACTTAAGTATTGAATTGACGTGAAATGTACCGGCAATTTTAATTTCCCCTGCCCCCGCCAAAGTCATACATGTGCAAAGGAGAAACTGTGATTTATTTAATTTGGCCCCAAAAAATTCTTGGAAGACTGATAAGTTTTAGTGGAAAGCTGAATATCTCTCAGATTTCACTTCACAAAACGGTAGATTGTCAGTTTAAAGGTAGCTAAGGCCAATGCTTAATGGCCATATTGATTCATCACCAAATGCTTGTTTACTTTTCCTCAGTAGAAGTAGATTATGTCTGCTGGTTTTGGCAAGTCGTGCCACTTTAAGGCAGGTTTTGCTTTCCTCCTAGATATTTACCCCATCCCCAAATGAGCTATTAATCAGAAATCAGTGCATGAGTATAGGTCTGCAGGAGATGAGATGAAGATCTGTTGAGACACCTGTAATCCCGTTTTACTCTTTTTATAGGGCCTCAGCTTCTTTAATAACAGTTCACTATTTAATAGCCACTGCCACTGTCACTTTAGCCTGGAAGTTCAAAACATCTATAAATTGCTTGACACAACTTATCAGTCATGGAGCAGGGGTGCTACAATAAAAAATGATAATAAATTAATAATCAATAATAGCTGACAAGGTTTCTTCTTGCTGTCCCCTGTGGGACGGCCTGTGCAGTTGGGCCACAGAAGCATTTGTGTCTAACATCAGAGGACTGCAAGGCAGAACTGGAGTTTTTGACTTCTCTCCAGAACAGTTACTGCAAATACATTTTTCATCACTCAAGTTGTTATTTCTCCTCAGTAGTTAGATTCAAATGAGAAGACCTAGAAAGGTGAGAACTGCTCTATATTTTACAATAACTGTAACTGTTAACTTTGGAACCTGACTACAACTGTTTGAACACTAGAACTATTATTACTTTAACTGACATGACTTTTAGCCAATCTGCAGACAATTAATAACTTAAAAAAATGGTGATGTATTTTTCTGAAGGAGGAAATAAGACATCTCAGCACATTCTCTTTTAATCTCCCCCAGATGGGGATTAGGTTAGAGATTTCTGATCACTGTCCATCTTCCAGCTACCTTTAATTTTATGTATGATAAAGCAAGTGTGGACTCCTTATTGAGGTAGAAACTTGGGACTGAACGACGCTACTGAAGGGAATCAGGTGGTTTTTTCTGTGTACACAAGGAAAAGCAGCTTGATGTATTTTGTGCCTACCTCTTGCGATTCCAGAGCTGTCTCAAGGTCAGTGTGGGGGGCTGGGAAGGATTGGCAGTCTAACACACTAGAAACAATTGATGCTCAACACTTCTTTCAACATATGAGTTAGAATCAATCTATCTTTTACCACTGAAACATCTAGCAATGTATTAAGTAATGTGACAAGTATGTGTCACACAGACTTCCTTTCCTCTCTGTTTGATTGGTCTTGCACTCTGAATGCCGAAACTTCACTATCATCAGAAGATTTCCTATCCTACTTTCTTTTCTCAAACAGCCGCAGACGTGCTGGATACTGTATGCTTGCCTGCCAGGGCTGACACCTTCATGTATCTTCTGTCTGCCAGCAGATATAAGGGCAGAATGTTGAGTCTTAAGGGGTGGGGCAAAGAATTATAAAACATCAATTAGCTAACAGAGATCATCAGCACTGTCTCTGCCTCTTTCAAGCTCTCACAGGTGTCTTATACCAAGTAAGTGGCATGAGATTATTACTAGTCTTTATTGTTGAGTTCCACAAGGTCTGAGCCATTCCCATGGCTGAATTAAAGCACATTATAGGAAGAACTGGATCACAGGATGGCTCTGTGGAAATTCTTTTCTGTGAGATTTGAAATATCTTATTTACTGCCTTACAAACAGGGATTAACAACATCCTTCTTTAATAAAATTGGTCCAAATTACAAAGTAGGCACTGAACAATGTAATCTGGACATTTCCTTCAGGGTGCTCAGATTCCAGTAAAATCAGTGAAGCCTCTTGTATGGTTTAAATAACACTACCCAATCTCTTGGTCTGACCAAGAAGACTGCTGCAGCTAGGAGAGATGTTCTAAGTCAGACAATTTCAATTGTTGCTGCTGATAAATGAGGGCTGCAAACCTGTCAAAAGTGGCTGCAAGTGGGATTAAAGGTGAAACAAGCTGGGAGATGCATTTGGTGCCAAGAGAAATTTATGGGAAATTGTAGAAAATGCAGGTGAATTTTTTTTAAAAGTTGTTGTTTTCAATCATGCCTCTGTTTTTTTCACAGAAAAAAAACTACCAGAAATTCTTCACTATTGTAAGAATACTTTAAAAGTAAAAAGCAGAGTATAGAATACGGTAAAAGTGAGATTGAATCTGAAGGTTTAAGAAATTATAGCACCATGACTCTCTAAATGTCAGCAGTACTGTCTGCCTCTGCCTTGAATTACTTATTCCGTTAAAATCTTTGTATAAGACAGTTTGTTCAAGTAATTTGCTCCAAGTTAAAAAAATTCTCACCTTTATTATAATAATTAATTCAAAGTAAAGACTTATTATTGTGTTGAACATGTTCTATGCTGGGAATACTTAATAACTCATTAATTAATATTGCTGCTATTAAGAACACATTGATGTTATCATATCTCTGTATGTTGATTTCTGCTGGAAATACTACACAAAGTGAAGGGAATTGCAGACACCCTGTGGTGTTTCTCAGCTCTAGCAAATCAATGCATGGACTTTGCTGCTTTATCCGAAAAGATGCCCAGTGAAATGCTGAATTCCAAACAGAATACTTGGAATTCCCCACATGCAGAGCTGGATGCTTTAAACACCTCTGGAGAGAGCAAGAACCACTGTGCTTGTTCAGTCATCTAAGACAAGACCCACGCTAATAAACTGAACAGAGCAGGGTCCTGTTTTATGACTCTGTAGTCGTGTAGCACACAGTAGCCATGCTCATGTCATTAAAGAGGACCACTAACTCTCTGAAAACGTGCCACAGTCATGCCAACAAACAAGAAGTGTGGATGGCTAGATTCCATCATTCATATCCGTGCCCTAGCACTGCTTCCTTTACATCCATAGCTTGAATTAGGAAGATTATATCCCACCTGAGATTAATAAAATGAATCTCATCTCTCGAAAGACAGTGTGCAATGTATTATGAGTCACAGTGTGCTACATTTGCTTGTAACTTCAGAAAGTGGCTGTATATATCACAGATCACTGGTAGCTGAGCTCAATAACCCCAGGAAAGTGACAGTTTTAAGATGCTGCTTGTCCTACAGGGCAGGACGAACATACTCTTGCTTTTTTTTTGGTTCTCTGTTTCTCCCAGAAATGACTCTGAGACTTATCACATGTTGCTTCTTTGCTTGGTTTAAACTTTACTCTGAATTATGAGGTGTATTTTTAATTTCACCTGGTGCAAAGAAATAATTGAAATGTTTTGGCTTATTTATGAAAATTCACTCTCTGTGCTGGTCCATTGCCATTCCTTGCTGGGTTGTGTATGAATTAAACTGTACACTCCTCAGGATCAGTATATTTAGACAGCTACTCACCCTGTGCAGAACTTACAGCTGCAATGTCAGAGTCTGGGTTGATGCCACACAGAGACTTTGGCCCTCAACACTGTTTCAGAGTGAAAGATGATGTTTGGAGAGCAACACTGAGGCATGAGGCTGCCTTCTATATATCCAAAACCCAGTTTTACAAAGTACAGAAACTTTTATTATTTGAAGTTACTCCAGCCAAGAGCTACATTATTGATGACATAACTTCAATACAGACAGTGGCTTGAACATTCCCAGCTGGAATTCCTACTCGCAGCAGTCAAACGTGAGGCTTATGTAAAGATGATAATCACCTCCTGACTGCCTACTTTCCCTGCCCTTTTCGCAAAGTAGGTCCTGGCAAGGCATGGGACAATTTTACCAGTGCCTGTGAATGTTACATGACTTAACTTTTTTTAATCTCAGGTGATCTCAAAACATATCTTGCAGGTAATTGTCAAGAGATTTTTACCTACAGCTACAGCTGTGAGGAGAGAAGTAGCCAAATAACCACAATGACATACTTTATACCACTGAGTACAAGTACTACTTTGGCCATAGTTCATGACTCATTTGAGTCATGTGAAACCTGCCACAGTGCGTAAAGTTTACCACAAGCAAGAGGACTTTAGGTCTTTAATTTTTTGGCTAGCAGGCTGCGGCCGCTCCCACAGTGAGTTCCATGGCATCCAGTGGAACCTTGGAAATCTCAGCGTCCGAGTCAGCTCTTCCAGGAATCAAACAAATTGTTCCAAGGTGTCTAAGTATTTGACCATGAAACAAGTCCCACTCTCCACTTAACTGAGGCTAGACGCTCAGATTGTTTGTAGCTTTTGACTGTGTTCCACGTAATAGAACATAGTAAGCAGCCAGCTTACTGATTTGAAAAAAAAATCTTTCTGAAGTTTGACTGTGTTCTGGGATATTCTTTATGCAGTCCCTTTACAGTAAAGCAGTAATGCAGGAGAATACGGCCTTGCAAAACATAAAGTCAAATTAATTACATCCAGATTGCCTAACGCTTTTGAGCAGTCACTACAGGGGAAACCATGTATTTATGGCTAGTGTGAGAGACTTTAAAGGCAAACACATTGCTCATTTTAACATACTGTCTATCATATTGCATGACAATCCTTAATATAAAAACAAACATGAAAATTTTGCTCTAGCCACAGCAGCCTTCATTCATCCTGTATAACTCCCAGAAGCCATCTGAATTACTCAAGAAAATATCTTAATCTCAGCATGCCTATGTATGCATCTTGGTATTATGTCTGGTCTGTCTCTTGGCATATCTGTTTTAGGGTGACATTGTATATCAGTACTGGACAACAATAAAAGGATATATAGACAAACATTTAAAAATGTGATCCCCAGTACAAGAAAGACATGGACCTGTTAAGAGTGGGTCCAGAGGAGGTGATCAGAGAGCTGCAACATCTCTTCTGTGAGGAACAGTTGAGATAGTTAGGGTTGCTCAGCTTGAAGAAGAGAAGGCTCTGGAGTGATGGTATTGCAACCTTCCAGTACTTAAAGGAGGTTTACGGGAAAGATTGAGAGAGATTTTTTTACTAGGGCCTGGAGTGAAAGGACAGGGGGCAATGGTTTTAAGCTGAAATAGGATAGATTTAGATTGGATTTAAGGAAGATTTTTTTTTTTACGATGAGGGTGTTGAGACACTGAAACAAGTTTTCTAGAGACGTTGTGGATGTCCCATCCCTAAAAGTTTTCAAGGTCAGGTTGGATAGGACTTTGAGTAACCTGCTCTAGTGAAAGATGTTCCTGCCCCCATTGGCGTGGTTGTACTGGATGATCATAAACATCCCTTCAAACCAAAGATGTTCTGTGATTCTACAAAGTATACACCGCTTAACTGAAATGACCATGCTGCTGCTGCTACATACTGGATTAGTTTATATTCCAGCCTTCCTCTTACCTTTTCATGTTCCTTCTTTGAGTGAATGTGAGATGTTTTCTGTTAGGTATTATTTGTACAGCAGTTAGTGCAATGAGGCCAATTCTAGGACAGACTAAAAACTCCTATCACAGACATTTTAGGATCTTGTCTGACCGTGATTTTGAAGTAATAACCTCTGACTCTATTTAGAATTGTGGAACCAAAATTCTTGTTGTTAGAATGTCTCCAGTGACTGACCAGTTATGAAAATTTCAGTCTTACTGGACAGGATTCATCTCACCTATTCTAGAACCATGCTATAATTATGAGTACCTAATCTAAACTAGTTATTTAAGCTACATCTATTCCAGTAAATAAAATAGACAGGCCCATTCTTTTGTCATTACTGGAAAGAGTCCCTGCATAACTCCTGAAATATGTCTAGACTTTTTTTTGGAGAGTGTTAGTGACCCAGGTCAAAATTACTCCAGGGACCATGCTAATAATTAACAGTGCAGGCAACTGCAGGCTGGAGGGTGGCTGCTTATAGTAGCCTTAATTGCTTTATTAATTTAAATGTAACTTAGGCACTGGGGAGAGACGGACATTTCCAGGGAATAGTTAATTGCACCTATTGACCACCATCTGCAATAGATAGGATTAAGCTGTTGTTAGAGGTACCTGAGTTGTTGGCTGGGGTGAGGCTCTGTGGCTACATTGAAGGAGTTTAAATGTACAGTTTAGCATAGAAAATAAGATTTTTGTCCATTGTTTCCTATGCATAGGTGGAGCATTTAGTGCTGCATGCTACAGTTTGACAGATATGGTACATGACCAGTGGGCATCCACACCCTTATGCAGCAACATCTGACAGTCAAGAATGGAAATACCAATATCTATTTTGGATAAGGGGCTAGTGCTCCTCATAAACAGCAGTTAGAGCATAAGGTGAGGTCTCCATTTAGTAGCAGCTGTAAGTGATATTCTAATATGCTAAATGAAACACTGCATAATTAGTTTGAAGTTGCGCATATTTGCATAGAGTGCATAGAAGTAGGTGTGCATGCAAAAGTTTACATTTTTACTGGAAATGTGCTTTATTTCACTTCTGGTGAATTGCATATGGATATCTGCATTGTATAATTTACTAATGTTTTGCATTCCTCTGTGATATCAAGTAAATTCTTTGGTCAACTCCTATAAACAGTGCTTAAATCATAAATGAATCAGACGTCTCAGATGGTCGTTAAGCTTGTGCCTGTGGAAATACAAACGTTTTATATTTGCTGGCATGTGGAAAAGGTCATTATTTATTCTTCCTAGCCAGCTAGATGTATGAAATTTTACTTGCTGGAATGATTCCTCGGCATTTCCTAACATCATGGAACATGCTAAGCATTTCTTTTTTTTAATAGAAGACAAAAAAAGGAATATGACTGTGTTGCTAATGTTAGTTGGAAATAATTTGAAATAGAGAACTAAATGTCCATGTTTATCCAGGAAAGGTAGATGGAAACTTGGAACCACAAAGGTATTTTCAACTGAGGAGGTCTGCACAATCCATTAAACATTACTACATCATTTTCTCAAAAGCTTGGGGCCTCATCCTCTTCCTCTGGAAATTAATGGCAAAACTCCCATTAACTTAAATAGGAATAGAGTCAGGTCATAAGTCCAAAACATTTCTCCTCCCAAGCTATCTAAAGGGATCTAAATGTTTAGAGAAGTTCTTCTGATCACTCTGAAACTGATTTTAATGTAAGTAGGAGGTTAGAGAACTGTTTTCCATGAGGCTGACTTCAGTGGGCAGATCTGTTGATACACTTCTAAAAACTGAGATGTATTTTGTACATGGCTATCCAGAGAATAAAGTGCTCCTGGAGAACCATATTTTAAATGAAACCTTTTTGAATTTGTTGAGTTTTAACTTGTGAGTAGGTGAATGTAATGGCAAACATCCAGAAATATGCTGGAATTCTTGACAGCCACAACATTTTTTACTGAATACTTCACTGAGTATTGTTAGGAATGGTCTCACTGAAGCAGAAAACTTCCTACTCCAGAAGAAGAGTCCCTGTGGTAATAGATCTGTAGTGGCAGGATCTTGGGAATTGATTCAGAGTTTAGTTGGACTGAATTACTCTCTTTAGAACTCTTTTACCTTCCATTGAGGAGAGAAGGATCCTGGAGGGATCATAGTCTTAATTTAGCTCTTGTTAAGAGCTCCAAGTTCGATGGAACAAATGACTGTATTATTGTCATCTGAGAAATAAATAATAATAATAATAAAAAAGCACAAGGAATTATATTTATTCCAGAAAATGTAACATGATTTCTTCATTCACCTCATGCACTCTCCATAATCCTGTTTCCCAGTCTCCTGCTGTTTTTCCCTGTGTGCTTGAGACTCAGGTGGCAAGGAACAATTCAGGGATGAATGTGATAGCCTGTCTGCTGGGATATGAGCTATCCCAGGCTAAAGGCATTATGGCATAGGAGAGGTAGCTGTGCTGTACTGCAGCTGAGGTTTATGTCAACTCTTCTGTCTCTTTTGAAAGTGATGTCTTGTGTATTGCATGGACTAGCAGAATCTTGCACTTTAGGTAAGACGTTTTGGTGGGAAACAGGCCACAGTTTTACACCATAGCCTGACAGGAGATAAATTATAAAACACATAGCTGAAGAAGAAGAAGAGAAAAGGGTTGTTTTTTTTTTTTTTTAAATGTATGCTTTTTTGAGCTTGGAGGGTGTCAGGTTGGGATTCATAGAGTTTAAAGTCAGAAAGAATGCCTAGGAACTTCGCACTTGGCTTCCTTAATAACACAGCCTTGAGGACCACACACAAATTTCCATATCTGTCTCATACGTTGAAGAAAAGATACCTATTCTTAATTAAATACAGAATGTCTGTGTTATTTTGATAATGCAGTTCTCTTCACTGACACTTATGATGTGTCATAAGGCTAAAATCAGAGGCATGGGAATGTCTTTTTTGACATTGTTTTTGAACTAGCATTCCTTGGTATTATTTGAAATACTTTTCTACAGCCATACTATTAACAACCCAGGTAAGTAAGAACTTTGATGTTCCCTTAATGAGGACTGGAAAATCAATTATCCTGTTCATAAATTCAATTTAAACTTGCAAAGATCTGAGAATAGTAGTAAAATGCTTATGAGGATACTATTCTAAAAGTTAAATAGTGGAAAAACATGCATTTCATTTTGAAATGGTGATAGAATTAGTTATATGTGAAAATACATTGCTTTTTGTATGCTTAGTCAAAGGATAACCTTAATTATTCCTCTGAGATTTTTTTGTTACGTTCCTGTGTCTGATATACCTATTATTTTTCAACATCTGATATGAACATTAAGTTATATAACTTTTACATGCTTTTACTGTATATAACCCAAGTTACATAAATTCCAGGCCTTCTGACTGTTTGCAATCTTTAAAATGTAATGAGCTGAAAGATTAGCTTTGAGCCCTGGGGCTGGATTGATGTTTTGCTTAACCATTCAGCTGAGAACAGCTTTTAGAGGGATAACTTGTGCTGCATCACATCAATAATAAAACTAAAGACCTGGATCCAAGCAGCTATGAATGGGAATTAAGTCTCTCAGAATGTTATAAACTTAAATGAAACAAGTCTTAAACAGAAGGCAGCTGCAGGCACTGGATCTAAACTGCATTAAGATGACATAATATTCTTTTGGAAACAATAAGGCTTCCATTGACGTGTTCTATAAGACAATCCCTCAATGGAAACGAATAACTAAATTAACATACTGTGATGAAATATGACTCATACTGAAATACAAGTCTCAGTGGGGTTTCAACATCTGAGAAACATATTCATAAGTAAGACTGTCAAACTGAATGCTCAGTTTCAGCGATATTCTCTGAGCAGCTACCATTCACAGAAACACTGAAGAAAGAGTAAGTTTTTCCACTGATGGCAGTGGAAGTGGGACAGGGAGAACAGGAAAAGGCTTTTATTAATCATGTTTGCTTTTATTGAAGATACTGCTCCTATTGAAGATGTTTCTGTTGTATGTGTATGTCCAAAACTCATAATACTGGTCTTCTATACTTACCAGCACAGACTTTAAAAATTCTTGGTGTGGTGGTCCCTTTAGTAGTGCTGCATGAGATGCACTGACCGTGCCATCTGCCATTCCTTCTGCCTCTCAGTTTTGCCTTTGTCATGCATTGCTTTGTGTCAATGTGCAGTGATATTGTTGCATGGGAAAGAGGAGATGTCTTGAGCAAGCAGAACTTCAGAGACAGAGATCTGTTTTGTGTTGGACCCACTATGGCTGGTTGCATTCTGAGCATGCCTCCAGTGTACTTAAAGATCATATACAGAAGATTGCTTCATTTCCAGAATTCATTTTGTGTTTGAAAGCACGTGGCGATAGAAGTATTGTGATGCAGAGGTCTGCTAAGACAAAACAATTCCAGGCTTGCACTGAAGAGTAATGTTAGGTTCCTGGGAAGCTTCAGAGTTAAAAATTAAAGTGAGCAGAATTCTCTGCTTCTTAGTCAGACAACAGAAAAGGAAGTTAAGTTTTTTTTGGAGGGTTTTGCTTTTTGTTTTATTTTTAAAGAAATCTGGGGCAAAACAGCACAGGATATCTGTATCATGCCCAATACCAGTGTTTACAAGTAATGCATTTAGAAAGGATGTTAATTCTTGGTCTACCAGGCCTTTGATACACACAGGAGGATGTATGCATATAATGATACTGTTCACAAACTAAATACGTGAAACTCTTGCTCTCCAGAGAGTACCGTCATCTGTTATAGGCAGATTGACACTCTCACTCCTCAGAGAACAAAATCTTATTGCTAGGATGCCTCTCTGCACTGTGAACTTCTGCCTTCTATCTTTTTCCCCCTGAATCAGGCAGTTCAGCTAGTCAGTGACTTGCCTATGGCAACTTAATTTAGGGGCTTAATTTTTGGATGGAGAACTCAAGTGTGTCTTTGGCTGACTATGATGTAGGTTGCATTTATGAACGGGATCAGTCAGCATACCCAATCTGGCCACATCTTTGCATATGGTTGAAGGTTCTACAGCTTCTGCAAGGATTTAGCAAACACTGTCACCTCTTAGTTGAACAAAATGATTATGTCCCTTAAGGGCATCTTGGTGCAGCCATCTCCACTGCCAGCAGGTGGGCTCATTCCCAGGATCAACAATTAGCACAGGAAGACACCAAGATTTTGATAGCTGATGGCTTCTGTAAGTATATCAACAGCAAAAGGAAGCCTAAGTAAAATACAGTCACATAGCTCAATGGGATAATGGGCATGGAAAGTATAATCATAGAAACATAGAGTCATAGAATAGTGTGGGTTGGAAAGGACCTTAAAGATCTTCTAGTTCCAACCCCACTGCCATGGGCAGGGACGTGTCCCACTAGATCAGGCTGCCCAAGGTCCCATTCAGCCTGGCCTTGAACACCTCCAGGGATGGGGCAGCTACAGCTTCCCTGGGCAACCTGTGCCAGTCCTTCACCGCTCTAATGGTGAAGAAATTCTCCCTAATATCAAACCTAAAGATTTAGCCCCTCTTCAGTTTATACTCATTACCCCTTGTCCTATCACTACAAACCTTTGTGAACAGTCCCTCCCCAGTCATGGTACTCAATGTTTATTCCTTTACACTGTCATACTTTCCAGGTTCTTGAGCTTAGCAGCAGAGTGTGGGGTTACAAAGTACTGTCCACAGAAGAGAAAGCTTGAATAAAGGGCATATAAACAAATTGGACATACATCTGTCACTGAGGGATCTGGCCTGCTGTCATTGCAAGTTTGCTCTCTGTCATCATGGGAAGAGTGTGATGATTAGGGGAGCCTGCTCACAACTGTCACATCTAAATAAGGATAATCTTAGGAAGTATGGGCTGGTCAATCTAACACCTGTCAGCAACTTCACAGATGATATCTGACTAGGGGGAGCAGTCAATACACTGTAGGGTGGAACAGCTTTTCAGAATGGCCTTAAAAGGCTGTAAAGCAAAATGCATACAGTTTTTACAGGGGAAACCCGAGATAAAATAGCAACCAAATCAATACACTGCAAACTTCTCTTTTGGTTCTTTCTTGGCTCTGTCTTTATATGGATGCTCTACATAATCTTCATAGAGGTTATCACTTAGGAGCCTATGTGATCTGTATGGGGGGAAAAAAGAAATTTTAAACTGTTTTCATATGTTCTAATGCTTGGACATGATCATTCAGGAAAATAGTCACCAAATGAATGCCTTAATTCCTACATTAACTTTCCTTCTGAATCACTACTGGCCTTGATTGCCTAATCCACGCGTCATGTAGTAACATATACCATTTCACTGAAATGACAAATTATGCTTTAGTTTCCTGTAGAAATTTATGTCCCTCAATAATATCTATGCAATAGATTAAAGGCATAAAAGAAAGTATTTTACATGCATAATGTACCAGAGAGCATAGCCAACATCCTCAGATAAGGAATACTGTTCATGGTCTGATTTGTTAGAGCAGAGTTACCAATGCTAAAACGTGAAGAGAGACAGCAACAAGAATTTAACGTGATTCCCTCCCCCCCTTTTAATTCTTACTGTAAATAGTGTGAAAACTGCAGCTGGCATAAAAATTCTCTTGAGCAAACACCATAAGAATATTTTCAGCAGGAGAACAATGAGTTGTCAAGTACAGCTGTGCTTTATATTCAGGTCTGTATAAAAGTGAACCAGATTTACTTTCATTCAATACTCTTGGAAGTGAATATAAGGTAAAATTCATATGCTGTCTTAAACACAAACAAGATTTGAACACATGCTATAAATGAAGAGAAAAAATGTAGTTATTTCTTTGCAGATTTATTGCTTTTTGATTTAGAGAACTACATACATGAGGTCCAGCAATTCCACTTCTGAACTATGGAAAATACTATAATGGTTTCCTAAGACATTTATTAGTACAATCACGTCATCTTTCACTTTAATTTACAATGGATAGCATATCGAAGGCCATTATTAGCAACAATTATGATCATTGGGTTAATAACATTTGCTGCCACTTATCAAAGGTTTCAATTTGTGACAGAATCAGCCAAATTAAAACAAACCCCATAAAATCCTGATTTGGGAGTACTTCAAAACACACAAAGCAGACTTGATTATACTAAGGATGCTGCAACTGCAACAATATTTCTTGTAGTTCTTTCACAGATTTTTTTCTTTAGTCTCTGGATCTTAACATCAATAAACTTTGCAAAGATGAAATGAAGCATTTGGTATGCCGACAAAACTCCGCAGCTGTTGAAAAAAACATAAAATCACCGTTGATCTTTGCAAGCAAATGCCCACATTCCCAGTTCCTCATAACTACATTTGGTTGGTTGGTTGGTGCTTTTTAAGTAGTGAACTGTCAAAGGTTTTACTCTGACTGGAATTAAAGTTGCAACAGATAACTGCTTATTATAAAAGTGAAGTATGCTAAACTGCATCTTTTAAATATATTTCAGTGTACGGCTATTTGCAGTGTGGTAGGAAGCAATCTAAGCTGTCATTAGTCTTCATCTCTAGGTCACTGGCTCAAATATGACCTAACCAGTAAAGATTGAGTGTCATTTCCATCTGATGGATGTTTAGTGGCCTATGTAAAATGCGCTGGTAGACACAGTGAAGTTTATTTGGAAAAGGTGCCCACACCAAAAAAATCCGGTAGTATAAATCAGCAGATCTGCTCCTACTTTTATAAGGATGAAAGAACTGAATGGGACTGGAACTAGCTGTGTGTTTATCAGATAAAACCCCACCAGATCAACACTATGTAAGATGGAAGCACAACTTCTTCTTGAAACGGGGTGATGGATATGGAATTGAGAAATCCAAATGTTATTACTGTTTCCATCACTTACCTACTGTAGGATGAAGAAAAAATTATTTCAATGCTGTTTTCCATATAATCCTAAATATTTGACTGGTTTAAACTAAAAGTCCTTCAAGACAGATGATTTGATTCCTACATGCTCAGATACTCTGTAAGATTTATGTGTAGAATGTCTATGTAGCACTAACGATGGGTGATATTCTAATATTGACATGTTTGCAAGAATAATAACTATATACTTCAACTCCCTCCTTAGAATCTTTTAATTTTCACACCTTCCTTGCTGATAAAATTTAATTATAAATAAACTAATATTAGATTTTATACCACCATACATTGTTAAAATCTTGGCATTTATTATGCATTGCTGTTGAATTTGCAATGATACTTGTATGATTCTGGATGTAGTCTTGTACCCAAGAGGTATGCTTAAAACTATTTCAGCTATAGCAGGGAGAAGTTCAGCCCCTAGGTTTGTTTTCTTTAATTTCCTCGGTAGAGAAATTAACTTTCTCCTGTGTTTTACATCATGAATGTGCTATGTTTTCATGATGTGTCTTTGACAACACAGAATACCTTGACTCTGCTCAGATTCCAAACTGAGTAATATTGTGGTCAGATTTTTAATAACCCCATCACTCCCAGTGCAATCATACTGAAGTATGATCTTCATCTCTTCCTCATTGCAAAAACATCAAAATAAGAACAGTTTTCATTTTTTTCTTGAAATACATTAATTTAAAAGCACTTCCTCCATAAGAAAGACTTGAATTGCCAAATACCTTGGTACCACATGGGAGATACAGTAATTGAACATTATATTGAACCAATTTTAGGCTTCCACAGAGTGTAGACAAAATTGAATTTTGTCACTTTTTGTCATCTTGATGGATAATACTTCTGTAGTGTATTGGCCTTGGCTTGGAACCAAACACCCACTTGGTCATCCCCGCATGAGTGGGATGGAGGGGAGAAAATAGGAAGGATGAGAGAACAAGAAGACTCATGGGCTGAAATAAAGGTAGGGAATTCACTTCCCAGTTCCTAATGCAGGCAAACCAGACTCAACTTTGGAGAACTTAATCCACTGTCAATTACTATGAATATTCGAGTACTGATTAGGCTACTAGGAAAGGAAAACAAAAGGAAGCAAATATTTACATACTTGAAAAAAAAATCCTTCCTCTTCCATTTCCAGGTTTCACTTCACTCCTAACTCCTCTCCTCACTTGTTGTCACCACAGCTAACACTCAGACCCCTTTTTTTGGCAGGGAGTGGCTGGGAGGTTTATGTCCATTCTTTCTCCACACTGTGGTGTGGGTCCTTCTTAAGCCACAGTACTTTTGGGAATACCTGCTCTACTGTGGAGTGTCTTTTCCTCCTCCACCCTTTGTGTTTCTTTCTGCTCTTTGAATTTTTTTTGTTCGCTTCTCCTCTCTTTCCCCCTGTCACTGGTGTTTTCTGCCCTTCCTCAACATATATTCAGAGAGGCACCGTAAACTGCTGATGGGCTCAGTTTTAACCTACAACAGGGCTAGTATTTCTGGAACATGGCAACCCCATTCTGTTCCCACAGAGGACACGTCTGCCGTAAAGGTCATGCTCTATGCTCCTAACACCCCAAATCTTGCCATGTAGATGCAATTCAGCATCTTCTTTGGTGTTGGCAATGGTAAAACTAAATTTTATAGCAATCCAAGAATTGTGTGTTAAGGAAAAATACGAAGAAGGTCTTGGAAAGTTTGGTGGGGTTTTGAAGAGAGATACAAGAGGTCTGAGATTTGGATTACCTCTTCCTCAGAGAATTTACTCTACCTTTGCTGACCCAAAATAATGAAAGGGACTAGGAATTCCAGGTAGTGGGACTTCCAGTGATATAACACCTGTGTGTGTCACAATCTTCCTGACTTGTTCATGACTGTGTTGCTGAAGCTTTGATCTCCTCCAATGTCCCAAGGACAGCATATGCACAATTACCCACTTCTCATGACTGTCTGTACTGTCTCCATGCCACTTGCAGTTGGGAGCCCGAGTACTTCTAAATATTGCAGGCAGAAGAAGGCGGAGTGGAACCAGGCAATGGTGCTCTAGCCACTTCAGTCTATTACCTTTCTAGGGAAGCACCTAATTTTTAAAAACCAGAACCAATTCACAGTTTTACATTTTAGTTCAAGCAATTTCAGAATTCAGCTTATGACAATTAAATTGTTCTTTGGTATTAGGTTAGAGAGAAATGTATGTGTGTTGCATTGCTTATCTGTTCTCTCTCCAAATGTATTTTAGAATACAGCATAAGGCATAACACTAAACACCCTTGCTTTGAGCAGAAGATAAAGACATCAGAAATAAATTGAAGTTTATACTTCAATGCTTTTTTGCTATAGTCTTGTTAAAGTTTTCTGAACCACTGAAGTTGTTCTGATTTAATTATGCTCCATCATCCATTTCTCCTTCTATGAAGTCTATCCAAAACATTACAGGTTAGATTAGTTCTTTAATCTTGATGGGACTTTCTCTGCATTTATTTTCTTCTACTTCTATTTATTTTAATTCTGGACATTTTACCACTCATGACCCTTCAACTTTTTGTTTTCTGCTCTACCTTCCCATCCTTTTGCTCTAGATCTATTAAAATCAGGACCGAAGTTCTTCCTGGCTTCAGTAGGGCAGACTACATTTTTATTTTTCTGTTTCCTTTTAGCCTCATGCTATTTGCTTCAAGAAAAGAGCCATTTCTCATGCTCATAGCACTACTGATTCATTGTATGTTGACTGGGACATTTCACTGGGAACAGGAACAACTGAAGAGTACAATAGAGTCTCAATTTACCAAAATAATAGAGCACATTCTGAACTCATATTGTTTTATTATTTTTTTAAAAAATAATTTTATTAAAAAGAGATTCCTCTGTGACTCACTAACCACAGTCCTTTTGGTGTCACTGAAGGTTATCTCTGTTCAGCAAAACTGGGTCTGGCTACATTCTAAACAATTGCTTAAGGCTGGCTGGAGAACACGGGTCTAACTGCTTTAGTAAAATGAGAGCAATACGAAGCTGATGTGTATATTGTGAGGCCAGAAGAATATTTTGATACGTACTTCATTTGAAAGTAGCCCAATTTATTTCTTCTGCAACCATTCTTCCTTTTACCAGGTGAACTGGCAAAATTTCTTGCATAGTGGCAGATAAGGATTAAAATATAACCAACTAGAACTGTCAGAAAAATAAAGCTTTGAAGGAAACGTGGCAGAAAATGTGAGAGAGTGAAAAGCAAATATTCATCTGCCTTGCACGCAGAATGGATGCCACAGGGAGAAAGGCTTTAGGCAAAGTTATTCTGCCCTGTGGAGTCAGTCAGTTACTATGATACGTTGAAACAAACAGGAACTTTTCTGTCAAAATATTTTTAATGGCAAATTAAGCTTTCTGCAGGCTGAAAATGTCTACAGAATAATGTTGAATTTTGTTGATTAAAGCAAAATATAGCAGTAATTGATGAGCTTCCTTTTAGCTTTGTGGGGTGTTTAGGCTACCTCATGCATCTGTTTGTGTCAAGGCTTTATTCTTGCCATGCTGGGAGGCACTTCCTATGGGTCACAACAACCTCCTCTGTCACTGCCTTGCCATAGGAGAGCATGGGAGATGAAGTCCAACTGGGAAAAGTGCTCCAGTGATTTCTGCCTGGGACTAATTTTGAATTATGTTTGTAATGGCCATTCAGATTACAACTATTTTAATATATTAAACTGTGTCATAGTCTAAGCACAATTGATGAAATTTAATAATCTCTTGAATTATTAGCTGAATACTTGCTATACTTTCAGCAGGGGACAACTAATATCTCCCCAAAAATTCCCAGTCATAGTCTGGGAGATGGCATAGACTGAGACTGATTCTGAACAGGCAGTTTGAATAAGACACCTTGTCTTGGATTTTGAGGATACAGATATGTCCAGGCTGTGCTGGTTGTTCTCCAGGTCAGGCAATTCACTTTAATGCCATTTAATTTTGTTGGTATAGATGTAGCCTTAGTCTGCTGTGCCTCAACCTTGACTAGCAAAAAGCATGTATTTTTTCCAATAATCTGTCTTGGGTTCACATCTTTATGTAAAGGAGAGAGGAGGGAATGACTGAGGGAGATTGAGGGGGATTTACTTCTTTTAATAACAGCTCTGGGGCCTTGCATGTCAGCAGAGTGTGCTTTTTTTCTTGCTATCTACTTCATAACAGGATGCCTTTCAGGGATGGTAGAGAACTCAGACAGGCTAAAAATATGCTCCTGAAGAGTTTCTGGGACATAAAACTGATGATGTCTGTACTCTGGGGGCCAGCTAAAATTCTTTGCTTACAATGATTTTGTCTGTAACTAAATGCTGAATAAAAGTGTCCTTGAATTATATGGGATCTTTTGAAGTTGCCGCATATTGAAACTCTCCAAACTAGGGGCTGAGGATACAAAGCTTCAAACTAAACTATCTCCTGTAGAACATAACAATTGAGATGCTATCCTTGGCTGAGAGATTTTGCCCCTGACCTTATTTAGATTCCCAACAGATCTTTTCCAACCTTACAGCAGAGTAAGGGCTGGGGAAAATAACAGCAGTAGATAGGAAGCCAGAAAAGGAAGCTATTTCCTTACTCTTCAGAGCAAAGGCTCTAGTAGTGACTCAAAGTCCCTCTAGTTCCCTCTTAGACCTTGTTCACCTAGAAACCAGACATCTAAGTAGCATCCTATAAAAAATATATATATGTACCACATCAGAAGAAGAGTTCTTCTGGGAACTGGGTTCACTTGAGAACTCAAGAGCTTGCCAAGTGTCTATGTACGGGCAGAGTAGGCAGCTGTCTACAAGACTGTCAAGAGCAGCAGAAGAGCTCTGGCTTTGTTCCCTGCTTTGCCTGTACCCAGACTCTGGGAAACCAGGTTTGGTGTTGATGCTGTTATGGAAAGCATGTGATGGTGTGGCTGGAGGTCTGGCTCTACAAGAAACAGTAGGACACATTTTGTTCCTCTTTCTTTATCCAATAGTCTCCTTCATAGCAGCAGTGAGCAGACTACCCTGCTCTCAATGTCACTTGCTCTTTGTACCACCCTTGTACCTTCCCACTCTGTTGTTCTATCCCATGGTAGGGTCAGTCCCCTTACATAAGCTCTTTTTCCATCTTTATTAGGTTGCCATAACTAACTTATTTTTACAGTGCTGAAATCCTTGATATAGGACTGCTGAAATAGTCCTCCCTTCTAAGCCCTAGCAATACTTCACTGCCTCGGGGAAGAGCTGGGATTTTTCCTTTCTATATGTTGGTATTTTTCCTTGCTGTATGTTCCTATTTCCCCCCATCTTTATCTCATGTCATTTGTGATCCTAAAAGAATCAACAGTTGCTAGTCTGATGCAGATGTGCTTTAATCTGTTCCTGTATTCAAAGGCCATCTCAGACAAAAATTGAAAGCATAATTACAAAGGTGTAATGATCCTCCTCCCTGTACAATAACAACAGTATATTAGCACAGCTGGCATGAACAGTAGGGAAATCCACACATCAGGAAACAAAGGAGTTGAGCCACTTTACCTATAGCATTGTAATTAAAAGGGTATAGCTTCCCTGAGTAGACTGACATCTAGACTGGACTACTTTGTGTTTAATCTCTAATATTCAGTGTGGTTTTCATTTCTGAGGGTTTTAAAAAACATTGCCTGCTCTCTTTTCCCACTCTGTGGGCTGAAAATAGTTTTCAACTGGAATTCCAAATCATATGAATTTGGGGAGCCAGTAGTAGATTAAAAAAACAGGGTAGTACTTAAATTATATCAAGTCCATTTGTGCCAAGGATTTAAAGCTGGACTGTGCACCAGGCAGTTAAAAGACAAGTGGCCAGGAACAAAGGATTGAGACATGGGGAATAATATCCCTTTATAGTTACTATCTCAAAAGAGTTCCAAACATAGCAGGGATTCTCAAATATTCCTATCTAGTAAAATGTACCAGCACAAGCATGGCTTTAAAAACAGTGTGCAGAATATTAATATTTCCTATTGGGGCTACTTGCCTGAGAAAATTTTTACTCTGTTTGTTCTCATCCCTCTTAATATAAACTACATGTATAAAGAGAACACATTCTAGAGAATGTGTTTTAAGCTGGAGATAAATGTCCTGTTCGAGATCCCTTCATGCTTGCAGACATAACTTTTGGGTCCTTGATCTTGACTTTCTTTTGGAGGCTACGGCTTTTGCATGCCTACAGAGACACCTGTCCAATGCAAACTCCCTAATCAGTTTCAGTTGAGATGAGGTTAGGCTGCCTAGAATTTTGATAATTTTTCTTATCTTGACTGGATCAGGTACAGTAGTTTCCCCTTCAGCAGCTCTGCTGTGAGATTGGGTAACCTTTGAGATGAGGGCATGATAAGTACTTGGTGGTAGGCTGAGAATGGTAACTTATTCCACCGACACAGGCCTGCTTCTGCATAATCCCCATCTGCTTATATCTCTATTTGTTTCCTACAGTTACCATTTACAGCCAGCACTTATGGTATGAGTTCTGTTCAGTATTCTGGGAAAAAATATGCAAGTATGTGGCAAATACAAACCATGACAATGAAAAATTGCATGAAACAGGCTGGAATTAATCAAAATAATTTAACTTGTAATTTTTATTCATTTTCTTGCAATGAAATGTTTCATTTTCCTATTAGTACCTAAAACGTATTTTCTTTAATAATTTAAGGAGAGACTTGACTCAGGGTTGATGTAAGTCCAGGAGACATCTTGTCATACACAGGAGGAGGCTTTCAATGCTGCTTTAAGATGAGCTACTGTTTTATTTCAATGCACTATTCTTTTCCTCCTTGTGGTAAGGGACATATGCCTAAAAACCTTAGATGCCTTTGAAAATCTTGTCAGCTGAAAACTTTTAAATTTGGTTCATCTATCTAAACAGACCTAGTAAGCCAAGTTGTTTGGAAATTATTTCCGTGGAACAAGACTTGCATTCTTCTGTTCAAAAGCTCAAAAGGAAATATTTCTGTTGCATTCAGAATGAACCTTCTCAGAAAAACTCCTACAGATATCAGAAGAAAAAAGAAGAAATCTGAAATGTTAGGAAATACAGTTATAGAAAACTTTGGGAAAGTGCTCCATGAATTTCCCTATAATTTCCCTACCCAACGTGCCTTTGCCTTTCTGTATTTTTTAATGGTGCCAGCAAAATTTTACACTGACATATCACTATATTGTAAATTTGCTTTGTTTCCTGTGCTTTCATCTGCCGTTTGAATTTCTATGCTTAAGGTCTGTTTATTCATGGAAGCATGGGGTTGGGTGAACCAAGGAAGGTTTAGGTTTGGCTCCAAATTTAGGAATGATACCATATGTATCTATATCCAAAAGTTCTGTATTCAAGTGGAAAAGAACGTAGGTCTTCTATTTCCCACAAATCAGCTTTAGTTTGGTTTGGGGTGTTTCACTTGCCTGTGGTAAGACTGTAGATTTTCCAATGTTATTCATCAAAATCTGTAAGTCTCCTCTGTTCAACACTGTTTCTTTAGTCTGAACTGTAGCCTCCTTAGAACAGTATACAGAGATAAGGCAAAAGAACTGGAGTTGTTTTGACAGAGAAATATTAAGAAAATAGAATCAAACTGCTGTTAATTATTTTATACAGTTAAAAATAATCTGTAATTTAACTGCTTATTTAGACATTATTTACAAGGGCTTGAGTAGGTAGCAAAGTATTTCTAAGAGAAAGACAGTCTCTTTCCTAGTGTGCAATGCTGAGCATTCAGAAAGGAAATCACAGACAAAAAATCAAGACCACTGAAAGCAGCTTTGTGCTTGTAGAAACTTGGCCTACCCTGTTTTTACTAAGCACTCGTTAATACGTTTCCTAAAAATTGTTTCATGAGCCAAATTCAGTAGACTTTTTGAACTTCATTCTGAATTTCTTAATATTAAGTCAAGACTGAGAAGCCCACTCTGTCTTCTACATGACTATATTATTACTGGTTAGAGTAATTCTGTTGTGCAGGGGAGAGTGAAAATGCCTTGGTCTAGGGTTCTTTGTCACTGATCAGTTTCTAAGCTCCCAAAGGAAATACATTTCATTGCATTCAAGATGCTGTGCTCCAGATGCGGAACTCTCGTATTCCTGCATTCCAGGCACGAGACATTCATGTAAATCTGGAAGGAATCAGTGATACTTGATCTATTGGCGCATGAGACGCAGGTGGAGTGAGAGGAGGTAGGACTGTGAGACAAGGGTCTACAGAATCACTCACTCACTGGTAGCTTGGTGGACTTGCTAGAAATTTAGCTGAAGTATAGTAGGACATACTTAATTAGAGCTGAATTTACTTGGACTCTGAAGTGAAGGCTTGCATTATTACAGAGGTTAACAGATGACTGACAGCTGTTAAGTAGGTTAGGCTGCTGGTTTACAAAGGAAAAAAATATGGAAACAAAACTTAATGGCAGTATTTTTTCTTCTGTAAATGGCAGAAGTTGAGAAACCAAAGCCTTTATTCTGTAATTTATGCAGTCTTAATGCCTTGCAGGCATTTTACACGTATGCTTATTGTTTGGAAATAAGAAATGTCAGCAACCAAGATTTATCTCCAAAGAATGTTTCAGAACATGTCACACAGTTGCCAAAATCCACTTTTCAGTGGTACAGGAAAAAATATCTGGGCAAGTATAAAGCCACTATCATTGAGCGTGAATGGTAAAGCTAAGTTTTGCATTGGCTTTCCATTTCCTTTCTGTATTAAAATAATAAAATAAACAACAAGTTGAATAAAATACCTATCTTATTTAGTTACACAGTTCATGAAGAGAGTATAAGGATTTTCTCCTCTGTATGGCTTTTGATTTTATTGCTGAATCTTGGCTTGCATTAGCTATCTCTGACCTTGGATTAGGCAGACAGCCTCTTTGAAACATTTGCTGATCCGAGTGAGAAGTTTTGAACTTATGAGAGCAACTTATAAAATGTCTTGTGTTGAGCAATTTTCAAATACACAAATGATCAATGAATTTCAGGAGTAGAGAGCGAGAAGTAAATAAATCCACAAACAAGTAAGAGGTTCCAAAGAGCATTTGAGATTTCTTGCATAGGTCTAGGCTCAAATTCCTAATGTTGAGTGGCCAAAGTTAACTGCTTAAATTGGAGCTCATATACAAGTTTCCAAAACACTAAACACCAAAGTTGTTTACTTAGAAAAAATACTCTTCTCAGTAACTGGTGGAAAGCACATTTGATCTCAGTTTTCCATTATCATCATCATTATCTACAACCTTTGTGCAGAACCTCTGATCTCTTAAATCCTCATGTTTTTGAACTACCATGGAAAGAAAGAAATACATTTAATTAGGTGCTAATTTATCTAGAGTTCCCTGACTTTAGAAAAGGAACCTATTCATAAACATGTTACATTAACCAGACTGGTAGGAAAGTGAAAAGAAAATGGGGAAATAGAAAGAAGAAACTAGAAATCTGTTTCCTATATCTTCTCCAGCTCTTCTTTGGGCCAATCAGAAATCTGCTCTGGAGAGACCAAGGACAAAGCATTTGGAATGGGTGGTCTTTCTCTATTTTAAGGAGCAAAGCTAAGTGGCCAGGTTTTAAGTAGCTGATAAGATGTACTCTGAATCCCTGCATGACGGTGCCCTGGGGGATTTTTCATTGCCCCATTTTAGGTATCAAGGGCAGGCATCAGCACTCTGCCTAAAAACAGGAAAGAAGTCTTTCAGGAGAGTTGTGCTTGATGTTGCAAGGGAGAACTTGTTGTAATTTAAAGTATTTAAGCCCCCAAATCTTCTGGTATAATAAACGACATCTTAAAGTATACCAATCCCAAAGCATACAAGGAACTCCTTAGACTGACCAATGAAAGAAGATTCACTTTTTGGACCTCTCTTGCAACAGCCTTTCTTCAGAATTGGACTTTCCAAATTTTATTTAGGATCAAAAGGACTCTTTATGTACATACCCAGATGCAAATACAGAGTTCTTGAGCTGGCCCTTACAGAAATATCCAGAGGGCTAAAGTTTCACATCTCCACTTTCCTTGTGCAGAAATTCACGCCTTGAGTCAACCCACTAAAACCAAGGCAACAACTTTCAAATCAAGAATGAGTAAATTTCTGACCCTAAGTGGCTTGCCAAGATCACAGGGAGTCTGTGGCACCCAGCCCAGCTTTCTCAGAGGGCAACAGGACAAACAGGTTGAATAGTGAAGGTCTTGCAAGATGACAAGGCATGGAGAAAGACTGCAAGGGGTTGCATTGTTATAACATATCAAGCTTGCAAATCTGCAAACTTACATTTTTAGAAAAGCTGGCTGTGTCAATTAAACTAGCCCTTGGGCAAGGCCAGCACTTGTGTACTTCTTAACATGAGCTGACACTGACTTTGCTAGCACTGTGAGGATATAATTTGGGAAAGAATGTACGATACATGAATGATTCTCTAATCTAATATGCACATGCATGCTTCTCACTACCAATCATCCAGAACTAGCTTCTCTCTCTTTTTTTTAAGTAAACATCTTTATTCTGATCAGTATGGGGAAATTTTCATTATCTTTCTGTGTTTCAAGAGCTCTTTCCTTTCACTGAAAAGGTAAGTGGTAAGCAGTAAACCCAAGAGTTTTCCCAGGTCAGAACAATTTCAGTGGAGCAGAGTGAATGGTAAACTTTAGACATTATTTGTATCATGAATAGAACTGGAAGTTGAGCGATCTCCCATATTTTTATGGGGCTGGTATTTCCAGTCAGTGAAAATACCTTGAATTGCTCACTCTTCTGCTGCTGTTTCTATGTCTAGGTAGAAAACAGAATCAAGTTAAAACAGGAAATCACTTTGCAGGCTCTCTGTGAGGTGACAAATAAGATTAAAAGGCTCAAGGCTCTGAAGAGTGCATCCCTATAGCCTGAACTTCCCCGTGGATACATGGTGACCTGAACTATAGGTTCACACAAAATGTGAAAGATTTTTGAGCTGGGCACAGGAGGAAAACAAATCTTACAATTTACTGCTTATAACAGCTTGATGCACCATGTCAGTCCCAATTATAGTTATGTGAGAATAAACAATTATGTTTTGTGAAAGAATTAATAGCAGGAATTGTGATATTTCCAGCTAAAGTAAATCTAGGTTTTGTAAGGGTAATCTTTCTCACAGGCTGTCCCAGTGTCACTAGCCATGGGGCAGGTGTCTTCTTGCTACAATGAGCTGAAGTAATAAATGCAGGTGGCCTGGGAACCTGGGCTGCTGCGAAGCAATGAGTTTGAAAGCCGGGCTCTTTCCCCCTTTTTTAATTGGGAGCCTGGAAACTGTAAGAAGCAACAAAATTGCCCAAAAGACAGGCTGTGGAGCACTTGAGACCTTGGGAGGTGAAATGCAGGATTCCTACTATCTCCCTTGCCTACCAACCCCTCATGTGTGTTGCTGTGAGACTAGATGAGGTAACCAGAAACTCCATAGCTTGGAAACCTGCCTGGCAGGCTGGCTCCTGTTGGAAATTGAGATCAGTGATGTATTGAAAGGCCTCCACAAAGCATCTTGATTTCTGTGAAACAATATTCCTAGGTATAAAAAATATCCTGCTGAAGAATTTCTGACCAGTTGCAGTCATATTGCTTTCTTCAATTGCTTTTGTGTTGATGTAATTTATACATGTCTCATTTTTCAAGGCTGGCTCTCAAAGTCACAACCTAACTATAACAATTTTTAAAATCAGGAATAATTCCAGTGAAGTCACTATAACTGCACTAATGGGAATCCGTTACAATAAGACTCAAACTCTGTGATTTTAAAACAGCTGCAGCCCTCAGAGTGACTTTCACTGGACTGCATGCCATTATGCAGAAGATAAAAAGGACTATCGGGATATGAAACTGCTGTTGAACGTTTTAGTCCCCACTGAAAACTATAGTCTGCAACATCTTTCCAAGTAATATATAGTGACATATTCACGTACTGATGAAAATCTATTTTTTAAATAAAGGAGATTATATTGCTAAGGAACTTTGGAAGGCTTATTTCTGACACTTTATCAAAGTTAAATGGCATCAGGAATAAGAGACTTAAAGGACATGGCGATAATTAGAAATTAAGAAATAACTTATTACTGCAAACTGAAGATATGTTAACTGCAGTTTGTAGTAATTAGCCAAATTACTGGGTTTGATAGTAATAAATGCAAATAATTATAATTATTTATAGATGGACACAAGAATAGTCATTAAATATGCCATGGATATTGGACACTGAAGAATAATTTAACTGGATCCATCCTCTTTATACTTACTCTTCATTATATTTATTAGTCTTTAGAACAGTGTTTAAAATTATATATTAAAGCATTTTAGTCCTATAATTAGGCTTAATATTGAAAGTCACAATAATTGTTCAAGTGAAGTTAGAATAAGAGCGCTTGTATTACTGTATGAGCAGATTCAACTATGCAGCAACTTAGGCTATTGCTCTGGCAATGTAAGATGTCATAATTAGAGCTTCAGCCAGAACTGATTTTTTTTTTTTGTTCTTCTTGTTATTGTGTCTTGCTTTGGATGCCAAAATGGAGGCAAGGGTAGGCAATTCAGGCTACAGGATCCAAGTGTAAATCCATTTGAGATCCTCACCTAAGTCCCCTCAATGTATTGCATTTGCTTTGCCACAAAGCACTATATTCAAGTTGAAACTAAATGTTTTGTTTGCTGGCAAGAAATGCACAAGAAATGAAGGATACAGTTGAAAAGCTGCTTGAAGCTGCTGCTGCTTTCACCTGGTCATGCATTTTTAGTGTTTGGGATGGAAAACATCCAGTAGTAAGTTTGTAGGTAATTGAAGTATAGATGTGGAATGAAGGGCTGGTCTGAATTTTGCTGGTAGTGTCTCATCTGCTCAGTGGGAATAAAGAGCTACTAAAGCAGGATGGAAGCATTTTTTTTCCCTCAAAGTCCTGCCAGGCTGTTGACTTCATTTGAGAGATACGCTTACTGATATATTCTGTCTGATTTTGGGTCAGGAACTGAACTCAAGTGAGTGGCCTAATGATCAGGCAACAGCATCTTCTCATGAATGTTGAATACTCCAGCTCTAAGACAAAACTATCTCTAACCTAACGACGAGGGCACTTTTCAGGCAAGTGGATAACCTGGGAGCCTGTTCTCATGTCCATGAAATTTTAGGAATGATATCACGTTAAGCAACCTCAACCAAAAATATTGAGAGCACCTTCACTTTGCTAACACACTGGGACCAGAGACATGAAGGTGATTTATGAATACAAGAGCAGGGAAAGCCACACTCCCATCAATCTCCATTAGTTCTTGGCTCTAAGGTAGTTGGGGCACTGATTTGGCTGTTGGCAGTTAAGTGACTACAGCTTTGTGAGAAAACTCTTTGCAGCTGCAACTGTTAAAACTTTTTCAACCCTAAACTAAAATAGTTTTGAGATAACCCGATCTATATTTATGGTGAAGGTACTATTACAAAGATAAAGACATTGTCCAGATGCAGCAGAAACATTTTAACATCCGTGTGCTTATACCCATAACAATCATTCGCCTAACATCACAAAATAAAACCTTTTCCACAGACAGCATTATGAGGAAATGCCTTCACGTTATTTTAAAGAACTTCCGTCCATATTTTGATTTTTTTTTTAATTTGTATTTTATTTATTTTGTGAATTGTACATACCAGCGTTGGAGCATTCTTGGATTTTTTCCCTGTCTACATTGCTTAATTTTTATGTCTGCTGGTAAAATCTTGCTGAAGTTAACAGCAGTCCACCTGCACAGTATTATTTACAAAATCAGCATCTTTAGTTCAGATTGTGTTGTGTTTGACTTGATCATAAACAGCTTTGGGGGTTTTTTTGAGTGCTGCAGTTTTTTTTATAGATCGTATATTTTCTAATCTGGTTGGACCATTCTTTATCTGGTTTCTTTAGGTTTTTACCCATGTGAGAGATATTTATTTTAGAACTGAAATTGTAACTACCACAGTGAATTACAGTAAGAACAAGTAGATGAAGCAAGATGATAAAACATTATCACAAGAGAAATTGAGCCACATTCTTTCCCATTAACAGTTAATTCCTCTTTCCATTGCACTCTTAAGTGTCAAGGTAGTTTAGCCAGTGCGATAGACACAGCTGAGTTTTCAGAAAAAACCCTGGCAAAATGATCAGCTTTGACTCTTGGGCAGGTCGCTGCTGCTAGCTTGACTTGCAGAGGTGTGGAGGTCTCTCTGTGTGCATCACAGACGTTGAAACTAGTTAAATATGTTTTCTGTGCTCTGGTCATCAGCTTGTGCATGGACACCTTTTTATCTAAGCATATTCTGTCAGTGGCTGTGTCTCTTGATGACCACTTTTTGACTTCATTTTGTGTAGTATGCGATAATTTCCAACGTTCATGGTTTTAGACACACAACTTCAGCTTTGTCTGAGGTGAGGCAGCATTGGTGGCTTAAAGTCTCTGCATCCAGAAGTCACTTAATGTGAGGCCTGATGCCTTCTTTGTTAATTTATAAGAGGCAGGAGCTGGTGGCCTCGGTCTTAGCATGTGAACCTTACCATAAGTTAACTAGTGAATACTCATGGTAATGCCCAGCTTTGAAAGCCAGATCATTGGAATATAGCTCTGCTTAGCCTTTCACTTGATTGTGGAGGGAAAGAGCCAGTAGTATAAGGTTACTGCAGGTAGCCCTCACCCTTCCTGGCCAGCTTTCCTTTGCCAGCACACAGCTCATCTGCTTTGTTCTGGTGACATGTTAAATAGCCCCATCTTTTACACAACTGCATTTAAGGTATAATCTTGTGCAATTCCCCATTTTCCCATGGGAAACCTCCCCAGTAAAAAGGGTAAATATAGACTGTAATAGCATTTTGCACTTCAGTTACTATTGGATTGGCTCAGACATTTTTTCCCCCTCTTTCCCATTTAACTTCAGGGTCATTCACGAATGTTTACACTGAGACTTACATTGTTGGTGTGGTTTACATCAGCCATTAATATTTCAAAGAAACTTGTATCTATTTTCACTTCCCATTTGCATTGTGGAAATATTAACGTACTTCACGGGGGATTTTCTGCTCTTCACCATATGTACATTTTTTTTTTCTTTTTGGACAAACCACCACACAACAGAGGATGTGGAAATGGTTCTGTAAAAAGAAACCAACAAAATAAGCACTTCCTTCTACTTTATTGCTGTAATTATAGATTGTGCACGCAGGCCTTATTTTACTTAGAGAGTATTTTTCAACACAGATCTTGAATCGCATATTAAATGGAAATAGAAGTTAGTATAAAATGTAAAGCTAGGCTTTTGCAAGTCCACTGTTATTTTTCAATCAGTGTTCTCAGCAGTAATGCATCTGAAGAGGCTAATCTCAACCTCTGGCATCAAAAAATTCCAAGTGAAATGCCTTGGATCAGAATATTTTATGCATTCCACATGTTATGTTGGATGTTAATGCTTAAATATGCCCTAGACTGGAGTTTTCTGAGTATATCTGATATCCACAGATAACATCAGATTCAGGGTAGTTATATTAGGTCTATAAGCCAACCAAAAGTACATTTTATTTGCAGAAAGGCTTGCTAGCCCTTGATATAAACTACATCTTAAATGCTAATAACATCTTCTAATAATATTATAATGCCAGATACTTAGGTAAAGAGAAAATTCCTTTAAGGCTGGGCTTAAAAGAAGGGAAGAAAAAGCAGAATGTGTCAGATTAGAGGCCAGTGCATTCCAGAGAGCAGTAAAAATAAAGGCAACACCTATTTTGCAGAAAATCCTCCTGCACAGCCTCCTCCCTGACTGCGGGGCCAAAATCCCAGGGAGATATGTAGGCTCTAATTCATGAAGGTCAGAGATGTAGAACAAGAGGATGGCAATAAATTACCTGGTCAGCCATCTTCATTTCATTGAGTTCCCTGAAGCTTCTCCTGGCTTCATTAGACTTATTTTTATTTGCTTAGTAATACATAGTACAGTGCTAACTGAAGTTATATAATATTTATTCTAATCACTGAAATATTTATCAGAACTTCCTATTGTAGACTGTTCCTGCCTCACATCATTCTTTTTAATTATTCCAACCTAATATTGACATTTCTTAGTTATACTTAAATTAACATCTTTGAAAATTAACATTTCTTCTATGTCTGTAAGGCACTATAATTTCCTTTTTTTATTCTGGTGCTATAAGCTTGAAATGTATTATTTCTGGTATAAAATAAAATAGATCCAAACAGCAAATTGCATCTCATAAAGAAACTATGCATAACACACAAGGCTTCAAGTGTAGAAACAGGTACTTAAAAAACTTGGGTCTCAAAATGTAACAGAAGGATTACAAAACAGGAGCAGCTGCATGCACCCAATTTGTGTTTCCTCAACATCATCCAGCAGCAGATTTTTACAGAACTGGCTATAATGCTTGCAAAAAAAAAAAAAAAAAAAAAAATTGCCCTTGCTCCTAGTTAGTACACATCAATGTTAGATACTGAAAAGCTGTATAATTGGTTCCAGCTCAAAAGATGAGACCTTCACACAACCTTCAGGTACCATAGTGATAGTTTTTAACATTCCCAGTTCATTCAAGCAAAATCTGTTCCAGTACTGGAGATCACCAGATGGTGCTGTTAAAGATAGCCACGCAAGTTTGCTCAGGGGAATACATAGTCAGTCATGCCTTGGAAGAAATACTACATGAGGAATGGTGAGGGTTTTTAAACAGTTTTGCTTGGCCATAAGTTACCTTCCCTCCTAACTTCTGTTTGATGTGATCTGGATGCCAGTTACCAAACAGCAGCAGCGGGGTGCTGTTTCTGGGCTATGTAAATGCACTGCAGAACACATTTGTAGAAATGCGTAGAAGGTGGGAATATCTAACATCCCATGCATCTGCCAGGGTAGCCCAGCAAGGGTGTTGATTAGTTGGTCCCAACGCAGATAGAGCACTTCAGGAAGGGAGCTGATTTAATGCTTGCACTGCCATGTTTGATCTCACTGCTAGCACTGCAAACAAATGGGTTTGGTTAGTTCAAGTAACTGTGGTGATATTTTTTTATCATGTGAAACTGCCTAATTCCATACGACCATTTTTTTGTTGGCCACTGTACAGCCTCTAATGGTAAGAACTGTTAGATCATATGACTGGGTCATATTTAAATGATTGTCCTATAGTACAAATGTTTTATAGCTCATCACTGGCTCTTGAGATATCCTTTCCTTAAATGACTTACAAAAAGTTGTTAAAGGCAGTTCACAGTTTATTCCTGCTGGGGAACACTTATATCAACCTCTGAACTTCCGTATTTCTGGACTGAGAAAAAAGGGTGTACTGTTTCTTCTCATAAACAAGTTGTTCCCATGTTCTGTGGGAATGTTTATGTATAAAAATGCTCCATGTGCAGGTGGTGACCTGCAGCAGTAAAGTACTTCCCACTGCACCAAAGCTGACCCTTTATATGGTAGCTACATGCAGATTCGAGTGACGAGTTGTGTATCTTCAGCTGAATGATATCCCTAGTGATCCAAGGAGTGAATCCTCAACATTTGTAACAAAGCTAGCTCTTCATTGGTCTGCTCCAATGCTGGCAATCTTAAATATTCAGAAGCAGCATTTACAGACCTACTTTTGTTCTGACTTGTCTCATTTTTCGTAGATATGTTACAGAGTCCTAGGGTCTAACAGGAAAGCACTTTATGTAGTGCTTCTATTTAAGAAAGTCAAAGAGATTACTAAAAAGAACAGCAAAGTGAAAGATTATCATATCTTATGAAATAAATTTTCATTGCAGTCTTCAATTTAGCAGTGTGTAAACTGAGGGTATGTCATGTTAACGATTATGAAGGGACATGGGAAATCCTCATAACCTAGAGAGTCTTAATTTTCAAGTCTTTGCTCTAACCAATTCCTATTTAGTGGAATCAGACTCCATGTAGAAATTTGATTGCTGCAGGAAAGCAATTTATTTTTAGTAGAAAACAAGCAATTTAACTTTTTCTTTATCCTGTCCATTGTAAGAAGCGGTGCTTACACTTTATATCTTTGTTAATGAATTCTCCTAAGTGGTTTGCAAATGATTGGTCACAAAGAGGAGGATGTGGAACATACAGAATCAAGAATAATTCTTGTATTCCCAGAAGTGAAATGTTGAAAAGATTAAGGTTTGTGCCCCATGTGTGTTAGGAAAAAGTAAGCAAAGTCCAAGTTCCACATACCAGAAAGTCTGGATAGACTTTCAAGACCTTGAGATTTCCATGCAAATGGAAATAAAATTGATATATTACTATAAAACTTAATTTGATAGTTTACATCAATTGAAATTAAGCATCAGCTGTCAGTGGTGGGGAGAATAGATTATTGGACATCCTTATTCCAGTATGCAAGTACTGTGCTTTAAACTGACTTCATCAATAGAGGATAAAGTTTATTTGCAAAAGAAGGTAGCTTTTATCCTGGAACAAGAGCAGGCATATAAGAAATTAACTATATCTAATTCAAGAACTGTTGTGTGCAAACTGTCCCTGTAGGTAGCATTTAGTAGCCAGCTTTCTTTGGAAAATTGACAATATTTTTTTCTGGATATTTAATTTTTTTTTTAGACAGAGAGATAGACAGAGGTATGCAGAGAATCCACTTAAGAATACTTAATGCTGCACTGATTCATGGCTCTATGAATGCTAATAGAAGCAATGATTCACCCATGATTAATTAATGTTATTTTTTTACTCTTCATTTGTACAACGATAGTTTAAAATTGCTATTTATCCAAATTATGGTAACAGATAGGCATTGCTTTGAGGATCTGAGTACTGTTGTTTCACATGTAGTTAAAACTTAGATTAATTGCACCAAAGATTCTCAGTTAAAACATAAAATTACCTACATATAGTATGTGAGTTAAACAAATCAGTGGGGAGAAGACAGAGGAGCAGCGAAACAAAAATGATCAGCATATTAAGTAAGATACATCCTTTATGTTCCAGCTACCTGGCCTTTGTGCAGGATATATTAAGCCTTACAGTAGAGGTGAGTAGGAAATTAGAAGAGTGCAAATTAGTGAATCACTACTATTGAAAGGAAGGAAAGGCAGAAAGAACCTGGACACAGTGGAGATACAGTCTGGGCACTTGGTAGATCAAGAAAGAACACTGATAGTCCGATACAAAACAGTGTACAACTTGTTAAACTACTGTTCTGTCATGACAAAAAGAAAAAAAAGAAAAAATATGCTCATGGAAAGCACATGGATTTTCAAGGATAAATTACTGGAAGAAGAGATTCACTTCACCTCATCTTTGATATTTAAAAGTTAGGTTTGTTTCACTTGTACAACCATCTCTAGGATGCAATTTACCTTCTCCAAAGTAAGGATCTAAGATGGATGGAATGAATCACAATTTGCAGGCACCTATCTCTTCCACTGACTACTGATGCATTAGATATATAACTTCTAGAAATGATGAGCAAGTGAGAGAAATCCCACTCTAGATGAAGTCCTGGTAAGTCTGTTGATCATTATGTTCATAAATCTTGTATTAGGACATATCTGTATCTGTCCTATTTGATATCTGTATTTGGTGTATATATAACTGAGGAAGTCAAATCTGTAATTCTGAGATGTCTGAATTTATGTGTGGTACCAAGGTAAAATAAAGAATTGGCACACAAAGCCATGGATCTGGGAGATAGCCCAAGGTCTGTATGTCCACCCTTTGCTGCTAGAGGTATGAATGTCACAAACCTATTAATAAAGTTTTTTCTTTATTTGGAGTTACTATTCCTCACATACCACTTTCTTCTTTCAAGACCTTTGTTTGCTTAGCTATGAAATAGCAGGAGATTCATCTTGATTTCACAACATGATCTTTTACTTCTAGGATAAACTCATTTTATTTCAAAGCCACTGAGTGATTCTTATGCAAACTGAACTATATATCAAAGCCAGAGCCACAGAACAAAAAAGTACTATTTTGAATATTTTCTGCTTAGGTGAAAGGAATTACTCATTCTAAATAANACTTTATGTAGTGCTTCTATTTAAGAAAGTCAAAGAGATTACTAAAAAGAACAGCAAAGTGAAAGATTATCATATCTTATGAAACAAATTTTCATTGCAGTCTTCAATTTAGCAGTGTGTAAACTGAGGGTATGTCATGTTAACGATTATGAAGGGACATGGGAAATCCTCATAACCTAGAGAGTCTTAATTTTCAAGTCTTTGCTCTAACCAATTCCTATTTAGTGGAATCAGACTCCATGTAGAAATTTGATTGCTGCAGGAAAGCAATTTATTTTTAGTAGAAAACAAGCAATTTAACTTTTTCTTTATCCTGTCCATTGTAAGAAGCGGTGCTTACACTTTATATCTTTGTTAATGAATTCTCCTAAGTGGTTTGCAAATGATTGGTCACAAAGAGGAGGATGTGGAACACACAGAATCAAGAATAATTCTTGTATTCCCAGAAGTGAAATGTTGAAAAGATTAAGGTTTGTTCCCCATGTGTGTTAGGGAAAAGTAAGCAAAGTCCCAGTTCCACATACCAGAAAGTCTGGATAGGCTTTCAAGACCTTGAGATTTCCATGCAAATGGAAATAAAATTGATATATTACTATAAAACTTAATTTGATAGTCTATATCAACTGAAACTGAGCATCAGTTGTCAATGGTGGGGAGAATAGCTTATTGGACATCCTTATTCCAGTATGCAAGTACTGTGCTTTAAACTGACTTCATCAATAGAGGATAAAGTTTATTTGCAAAAGAAGGTAGCTTTTATCCTGGAACAAGAGCAGGCATATAAGAAATTAACTATATCTAATTCAAGAACTGTTGTGTGCAAACTGTCCCTGTAGGTAGCATTTAGTAGCCAGCTTTCTTTGGAAAATTGACAATATTTTTTTCTGGATATTTAATTTTTTCCTTAGACAGAGAGATAGACAGAGGTATGCAGAGAATCCACTTAAGAATACTTAATGCTGCACTGATTCATGGCTCTATGAATGCTAATAGAAGCAATGATTCACCCATGATTAATTAATGTTATTTTTTTACTCTTCATTTGTACAACGATAGTTTAAAATTGCTATTTATCCAAATTATGGTAACAGATAGGCATTGCTTTGAGGATCTGAGTACTGTTGTTTCACATGTAGTTAAAACTTAGATTAATTGCACCAAAGATTCTCAGTTAAAACATAAAATTACCTACATATAGTATGTGAGTTAAACAAATCAGTGGGGAGAAGACAGAGGAGCAGTGAAACAAAGATGATCAGGATATTAAGTAAGTTACATCCTTTATGTTCCAGCTACCTGGCCTTTGTGCAGGACATATTAAGCCTTACAGTAGAGGTTAGTAGGAAATTAGAAGAGTGCAAATTAGTGAATCGCTACTATTGAAAGGAAGGAAAGGCAGAAAGAACCTGGACACAGTGGAGGTTCAGTCTGGGCACTTGGTAGATCAAGAAAGAGCACTGATAGTCTGATACAAAACAGTGTACGACTTGTTAAACATTTGTTCTGTCACGACAAAAAGAAAAAAGAGAAAAAAGATGCTCACGGAAAGCACATGGATTTTCAAGGACAAATTACTGGAAGAAGAGATTCACTTCACCTCATCTTTGATATTTAAAAGTTAGGTTTGTTTCACTTGTACAAGCATCTCTAGGATGCAATCTACCTTCTCCAAAGTAAGGATCTAAGATGGATGGAATGAATCACAATTTGCAGGCACCCATCTCTTCCCACTGACTACTGATGCATTAGATATATAACTTCTAGGAATGATGAGCAAGTGAGAGAAATCCCACTCTAGATGAAGTCCTGGTAAGTCTGTTGATCATTATGTTCATAAATCTTGTATTAGGACATATCTGTATCTGTCCTATTTGATATCTGTATTTGGTGTATATATAACTGAGGAAGTCAAATCTGTAATTCTGAGATGTCTGAATTTATGTGTGGTACCAAGGTAAAATAAAGAATTGGCACACAAAGCCATGGATCTGGGAGATAGCCCAAGGTCTGTATGTCCACCCTTTGCTGCTAGAGGTATGAATGTCACAAACCTATTAATAAAGTTTTTTCTTTATTTGGAGTTACTATTCCTCACATACCACTTTCTTCTTTCAAGACCTTTGTTTGCTTAGCTATGAAATAGCAGGAGATTCATCTTGATTTCACAACATGATCTTTTACTTCTAGGATAAACTCATTTTATTTCAAAGCCACTGAGTGATTCTTATGCAAACTGAACTATATATCAAAGCCAGAGCCATAGAACAAAAAAGTACTATTTTGAATATTTTCTGCTTAGGTGAAAGGAATTACTCATTCTAAATAATGTTGTTTTTTTTTTTTTGGATTGGGACTGAAAGTAGAAATAACTATTTAAGGACCAATAGAACTAGTGGTTAACAGGGCATTGCTTCAGCCTAGCCTAGAGCATGACATTTTGAATCATGAGTTTTCTAGACTGTGTCTACAATATATTAATGACTTAGGGATCAGCCTCTGGTGTGCAGGACAAGTGCTACTGTAAGACTTTTAGACATTTAAACCCTCTTTTCAATTGAAATCAGAATAATTCATACCTGGGATAGTCCATGGCTTATGGTGATTTCTGACCCCAATTTGGGTGTTGTGTGAGGGAATGCTAGTTGGCCTTAGGTGAAGACTACACGTGGGAATGTGGAGTAGCAAGGAAGGAAAATAGGGATGTTAAGAACTAGAATAGAATAGAATAGAATAGTTCATTTGCAAAGGAACTACAACGATCAGGTAGTCCAACTGCCAACTTGCCACATAAAAATATTGTGTAAAATTTTATCTTCATCAAATGAAAATATCTTTCCCAAGGGCTGCTTTTGCACAGTCTCTTCCCTTTCTCCTCAGGCTGTGAACAAATCTTTAGTTTTGGTCGCCTGGAGGCTATTGATTAGCTTGCAGGTTTGACTGTGAACTGTGCAATGGAGTTGTTCTGAGATGTCTGAAGAGAGATCAGTTCACTTAATATTTTCCCTTCTCTGTGTGAGAAATCGTATTCAATGGCATTCTGGATGTATCTTGAGTCTGTATGAAGGATTTTTTCTCCACTAAACACGGAACTGTAATGTCTGCAACATTAGATATCATCTGAGAAGTGGCTAGTGCTAGTATTGGAAGAAAGAGTGGTATCAGAAGGCAGGAAAACATTTCGTTACCTTTGTCTGCTTTAAATGTAGTTGTATAATTTTATACTTGTGGGACCTAACACACAGGATACTGTGAGAATGTCGCCCCTGGAAGTGAGCACAGAAAAGAAAGAATGTCTATCTTGCACATGCTGATGGAGATATTTCATCTGTCTGCTTAGCATTCAAAAAGCTAAGTACGTTTTTCTGGGTTGAGCCTTAAGATTAAAGATGTCCTCAAGCAAAAATAAGAATGCAATGGTGAATTAGCCACTACATTGACCATTACTAAAATCCCTGCAAGACATTTAACAAACTGCAGGGCAAATTCACATTTACACCAAAGACTTGGAACAGCTCTGACAACATAGTGTCAAGCTCATTTTTGAGTGCCTGAAAAGAGATCACTGTAATCAGTTCCAGCAACCTGATTGTTGCGGCTGTCAATTCTCAGCTTACAAACACACATAAAAATTGCAGCATCAATGGATGTTTTCATCAGGCCCCACACTAAGGTTCCAGGTTATCTAGCAGATCTGTTATAGTCTTTGCAAGATGAAGATTAGGTACACGGCACACAGAGGAACGTCTTTCTGCTCTCATGCTTCTTTGATGGCATGGTGAAGAAATAGGCCTTTCGTGGGGCCAGGTGAACATTTAATAATCAATGTTCAAGAGAAGGGACAGCCATAGTATCGTACATGTGCTCTGCTGTACCCATGCTTTCTACAAACATTAAACATACCTTTCGAAAGGCACATCTACCCATCTCTCACGCTCCTGATCTGCATATGAGGGATGTTTGGTTCACAAGTTTTCAATTTTCAAACATTCTTGCACAAGCATACTTTTTGCACAGGAAATGGACTCATTTATGCAAAGTCAGGTGCATGCATGAACTCTGATGTTTCTTGAAATTACTAACACAGATTGTTTTACCTCTTCTCTATTGACCTGGGCATTTAGATTATTGACTTACAAGGACAGGATCCATATATTATTACATGACCGTAACACCAAGGAGAGAGAAGCTCATTTACAGCTAAGGTCTGTGGACAAGATTAAAATACATATTTAAAAAGCTAAGCAGCCATCCTAGGCTCACAACTTGGGCCACCAATGTGGCCAAAGAGTCACAGCCATAGATAAAGACCTGTAGTACTAGATGCTGTATAACATGACGTAAAATTGGGTAATACCACCAGAAGGTCAAACCTTATAACAAACAACATCTCTGACAGTTTCTCCTCAGATTCCCCTTATATAAGGAAATGACATCTTTGATACAAATACTAATCATTGACTGATCCATGGTGAGGGCAGAGAGTGCCAGTCTTGTGTGAGAGGGAGAATGTGCAAAGATTCAACTTTGTTTTTTGCCTTGTGTAACAGAGAGCTCAGCCCTAACTAGGTCAAGCACAGTCATCCTTGCATATTGGTTCACAATCTTGGCTTAGAGGGACAACATCTTATGACATTCAGCAGGATTATTTGAAGGGCAAAATTTAAAGGTACATTAAATCAATAAGAAATCACTGGAAAATATTTGAAGTTCACATCCTTCAAAAAACCTGTTTTAAGTCCAGCAGGATGAATACAAGGCTAGCTAAATGAAGATAAGCTCACTTGCACACTTTTTTTCCTACCTGTGAACTATTTTTGACCTGGAGGATTTGTAACATAAAACTAAAATCTCCTTTAGGCTATGATTTACACCTTGCATACCAATAACTTGTTTACAGTTTACAGCGTTGACACACAATATGTTCTGTCCTTATCCCTGGCATCAGATGATGTGCTGAAATGTGACAAGCAGGCTCTGAAAGTTAGCTGGAAGCTATGATTCCCATCAAGCAGAGAGGTTATAGGAGGAAGCCGGAGGGAAGGTCTGCAGGTTAACCACAGGCATAACGGAAATAAAATCCTCATCAGAGGTGATGGTCCATTTTGGTTCTGTGTTTTTCAGAAAAAAAAGGCATGACAAGAACACGAGTGCTGCTTAGTGCTCATGTTACTGCATTTTAAAAACACTTCTGTATGGATTTATATGGCACTAACAATGGGTCAGCAATTTTTTTCAATAATGTGCCACATATTGGAACTTGGCTTGAAGGATGTCAGCATCTAAAAATATGATAGCACAGTTTTTCAATGCAGGAGAGAGAGATAACAGCCCTACATTGTCAGTCGTTTGAAACCAGAAGAGTTTTTCTTCCTACTGCATAGTGAACTTCAAAATCGTCTTCCTGGTCAAGAGCCATCATTAAATGGCTTTAATGGATATCGGCTACACTTTATTACTTTTGAGTATTACTAAAGAAAATCCATATGGTTTCAAGGTTTCCTGAAGACATTAGAGTCCGTTGATGACTTTCTATGTATGCATTTCCAGGTATGACTGTGTGTGCACCAACCAGTGACCACAGTACTATAATGACAAAGATCTAAATTAAAAATTGAAATAGAAAATATATCCTGCCCGAAACTGTAATCACTGAAGTACAAGGATGAAAAATTACCAGTGTTCTAAATGTATTATAAACCAGACTTTAACACATTAAACTCACAGAAGTTAGAGGACCTGTTTGGTGAGCACATAGTCAAAGGTAGGGGTAATATTTCTGCAGATGCAAACTCTGACAGAATGGAGAAAGCAAGTCCCTGTGGCACTCTGGCTTGTGCTCTGAGTTTGATGTTAATGGACATTCAGGGTACATGATAAAAACAGGCCACTGCAATGCATCTGGAAGAACCCTAGGCTACCTCAAAACAGGGTGTTCTCACTCTTTTAACAACTATCTTTATGCCTGCTTCCCCTTAGGAACAGATTTGGCTTCAGAATGTAGAAAAGGAAAACGAGAAAGAGACCCAAAGGTAGTGATGTCATTAAGACAAATTAGAGCAGAATCCACAGTGTCATTTAGGTGAGCTTTCCCAGACTTGAACGCTTGGCTGAATCATTGCAGTCACATCTACGTTTTGTCTGTGGAAGGAAATGGATTAATAGAGTCTCTGATTTTTTTTTTTTTAACTGGAGTCCTGGACTCTACAAAGGTACCTGCTATTACTGCTAAGGATATACATTTAAGAGAGTTTCATCAGCGGTTTGTTTATGGTGGCTCATTTGGTGTAATTTCCAGGTGCCTGCTTTGTCATGGATAATGCAGGTGGCTCTACTCCTAACTCTGGTGAATGGAGGAGATGAGGCTGTAAGCTCCTCTGAAAACTATGGAGCTCTATCCTTTCAGTTTCTTAGATGAGTTCCTTCTGTAATACTTCCTTTGCAACATGCTCCCTTAAGAGGCTGCCAGCCCTAAAAGAAAACCATTTAATATTCTTTTGCTTTGCTAACAGTGTTTGATGTTTTCTTTAGGAAGAAGAGCTTATTGACTATCAGCAAGTATTGAATTTCCTACAGATTTTTGTTGCAATTCTACAGTGAAAGTCTGATTTAATTTATTTCTTTATGTTTTTTCCAGTGAGTCTCCATTTAGTTTAACTGTCACACAAGATGACTTAACAATTATATCTGTAGTTATGGGCATCTAAGTGGTTCCTTTTTTGGTTGTGTTTTCATGCATAAAATCAACTTTGAAGACTTTAAAAACAGAATCACAGAATCACAGAATCACAGAATGACCGGGTTGGAAGAGACCCACTGGATCATCGAGTCCAACCATTCCTATCAAACACTAAACCATGTCCCTCAGGACCCCGTCCACCCGTAACTTAAACACCTCCAGGGAAGGCGAATCAACCACCTCCCTGGGCAGCATATTCCAGTGCCTAATGACCCTTTCCGTAAAAAACTTCTTCCTAATATCCAACCTAAACCTCCCCTGGCGGAGCTTGAGGCCATTCCCCCTTGTCCTGTCCCCTGACACCTGGGAGAAGAGGCCAGCTCCCTCCTCTCTACAACCTCCCTTCAGGTATTTGTAGAGAGTAATGAGGTCTCCCCTCAGCCTCCTCTTCTCCAGGCTAAACAGCCCCAGCTCTCTCAGCCGCTCCTCATAAGGCCTGTTCTCGAGCCCCTTCACCAGTTTTGTTGCTCTTCTCTGGACACTCTCCAGAGCGTCAACATCCTTCTTGTGCTGAGGGGCCCAGAACTGGACACAGTACTCAAGGAGCGGTCTCACCAGTGCCGAGTACAGAGGGAGAATAACCTCCCTGGACCTGCTGGTCACACCATTTCTGATACAAGCCAAGATGCCATTGGCCTTCTTGGCCACCTGGGCACACTGCTGGCTCATGTTCAGCCGGCTGTCGACCAACACCCCCAGGTCCCTCTCCTCCTGGCAGCTCTCCAAACAGACCTCACCCAGTCTGTAGCTCTGCATAGGGTTGTTGTGCCCCAGGTGCAGGACTCGGCATTTGGCTGTGTTAAACCTCATGCCGTTGGACTCTGCCCAGCGGTCCAGTCTGTCCAGATCCCTTTGCAGGGCCTTCCTACCCTCCAGCAGATCGACACTTCCACCCAGCTTAGTGTCATCTGCAAACTTACTAAGGGTGCACTCGATGCCTTCATCCAGGTCGTTGATGAAGACATTGAACAGGGTTGGACCCAGCACTGAGCCCTGGGGGACAAACAGTGATCTCTTCTTGAAGAACTTGGTAGAACAATATTCTGAACTTGATTCTGTGCTTTATGAAATTGCAGAGTCAGGTGAAGACAGGACAGTTTTGATAGGTGAAGCCTTAGAGCTGAAGTTTCCAGGATCAGAGTCAGTGCTGAAGCATGAGGTTTGAAATAGGGTCCCTAGATCCTGCATGGCACAGAAGGAAAATGGATGTGAAAAATGCGTTATGCGCCCTGCACGAATCCATCGTTTAATGATGGTCAGAAAAGACTGCTTTGCTCAGAAAAATTTGCTCAGACAGTCAAATTTCTTAAATTGCACTTACTTATCTCAAAGGTAGGGATTCACCTCAAGGTTATAACAAAGAAACAGAGTTTGAATCAGGAGGTAGCTATTTAGATTAATTTTGTTTGGAACAAACTTATGGCCTGCTTTACCAATTCTTATATATACCTTCTGCCTACTCCTGAGTGTTTTTAAATGGTTGCACGGTGATACTGCAAATGTTTTTATAATGTAATATTACAAAAGGAGCTACAGGCACAAAGGCAATACAGTCTCAAAATGTCAGAAGACGACTGTCAGCGCATGTTAATCTTTCTGATTTTAGTAAATGTCTCAATGCAGAAGTGAAAAAGAATCATCTTTCAAAGACAGAAAGAGAATCTGACAGAAATATAACTGTCTTCACCACAAAGAAGTTGCACTGTAGTAGTTGTTCAATCAGATACAAGGCTCACACTAGCGAAGTCCATACAGGAGGCTGGTAAACTGGCTAGAAGATATAGGATTAAGGATCTAGGGCTAAGAGCAGTAAATTGAATGCTTCCAACATATTTAACCTAAATCAAAGTCCAGAGGAAAAGTGCTCCAAAATAAAGGAATTGACTTTGCTTGATAGCATAGTGCACCATTTTGCAGTTCATAAATGACATATGCTCTTGCTCAGCTGTTGTGGCCTAGAGGTACTGTACTGGGCAATGAAGCTGTGCACTGATTTATATATATTAAAAAAAAGTGTCTTTGCTGTTTCAGGGCCTGAATTTGGTGACCTGAAAGAAAAGAGCAAACCCAATTTGTTTTCCAGCACAGGAGATAGGGAGCCTGCTGTTTGGAGTGATATAAATTGTATCATTTTAATATTTTCAAAGCATCCTGTTAATCAGTTTGTAAACATATATGGAATAATTAAATAAAGGAAGAGCCTGGCTTACACGTTGAACAGTGTAGCACTCAATATGTATTGAGTGAATCTGTGTGGAGAAGGATCTGGACACTGTGTGCTCCTCCAAAAAACAACCAACCCAGGCCCAAAGAGAAGGCAAGGTTTTCAGAAAGTGCAGTCTAGAGCTGATATTTTCAGCATCCGAACAGGTCTTCATTTACACTACCAAATTATTTGCACTTTGCCCGGACTTTTGTGAAATCTTCACCCAAAGCTGAGGGCTGGAAGTAATTTAAGTGTTGGAATCAGAAAACCTGGTAAAACGTAATTTATTTTATAATTTCTTATTTAATCATCTTAGCAAAGCTCCACATATCACACATTTTTTTTTTCCAGGGATCCCTTTGTGTAGCAGGACTAATGCATTGAATATTCAAGGCTAAATGATATAAAATACTTGCATGGGAGAGTAATATTGATTGCTAGAATTGTATATCTCCTTCCAAATGTGAATCTAATCTAAGCAAATTTTCAGTGACTTTGTTGTCTTCACATGCCCAAATCTGTGAAGTCTACTGGTCTGTGGTGAGACTGGCTTAGTTCCTTCACTGTCATAAATGATTTTCATGTACCTACATTTGAGACACTACAGGGAGAATCTTTCCTGGTCCCAAATAGCAAAAAATAACTATTTTGCTTTCTGGCATCGCAGGAGCAAAGGAGAAGTGACATACACTGTCCAGCATCCCAGCTCAGTGGAGCACTGGTGAGATGAGTGTTCCCGGATGCGAGTTACTTTTGTAGCATCTCTCTGGTCCCATAACCTTGAGTCCCAGAATCTACACCCCCATAAAAAACCTCTCTTGTATTCCAAGGATGGTCTGTGATAACCCTATCTTGCTACTGTAATCTCCACTTTGAAGGATAGATGACAGCAGGGCTGTGTGTGGATGTGACTGGGTGTGAAGAGCATGGGAAGCATATAAGATATGCAAAAGGTATCTAGTGGGTTTGGCCTGGGTAGATATCAGTCCACTTCATTAAACCATAGCACAATCTGACATGATACTTCCAGCATGGGAGAGGTGGAAAATATGAAAAATGGGATGGCTGAAGGTACAAGGTGACATGGAAAGGTAAATCAACAAAACTGAAGACTAGTTGTGCTTCCATTAATTTTACCTTGTGCTGTCAATCTCTCTCTTTGATGGAAACTCAGAGTTACCTCAGACTTAAAAAGAAAACGGAATCTTTACTCAGTGAGTCAGTACTCTTTTCTGCTTTTCCTGACCACCACCTATGTGGGTTAGACCACATGGCTCATCAACAACTCTGAATAGAAACAGTGGATGTGCTCCCACCCATCAGTAAGCCAATGACAAACTGTAAGTCCAGGAACAGCACACATAAACAGTTGATGTTTTGTTTCATTTAGTTTATACATTGGTAGATAAAATGCATTTTTCACAACTTTTAAAAAATGCGATACATTTAATGAGGTACATATATGAATATGTGTGTATATCTGTGCATTGCTACACACAGCATCATGATACAAAACCACACAAACAAGAAGAAATAGATAAACACATTAAGTCTGAAAGAGACATGACAATTTCAGAACTTGAAAACTTCTTCTTTTGGATTTGAGCAGATCCTCTCCAATTCAGAGCTATTGTTCAGCAGAACACAGAAGTGAGAGTCTAAAGATCCACTGAGCTATGATCCAACAAAGGTTAATATGGTGTCACCATCTCTGAGTTTCATATAACATAACCATGTAGTGTGCACAGTACCCCACCAGAAGATGTGACTCCATCTTTGACTTTTTGCTGGTCTCTGTAGGCTCACACAGAAGTGTAATTCTCATTACATAGTCAACATATAATAAAAACTTCCAGTATCCCTTAAAATAAATGATCTGACCATTTTAAACATGCAGACTCTGTCACGAATGTATTTTGGCCAATATGCAAAGCAATAGCATCTGATAAAAGCTTACCCATTTTCCAATAGTATAAATTTCTACATCTCTCAAGTTTATTTGTTTGACCAAAGAATATGGATGCTAATATTTACCACAAACCTGATTGCACTGTGGTTTTTGTTTACCTAAATTTTACTTCTGATATAAGGCATCCTGGGCTATTCTTGCAAGTTACTGCTGCTGAGTCTTGCCTGCAGGACTGTTCCTGCTAATTGTGTACTACATTGCTTTTCCTAACAATTCCCTGTTTTAAGTGGCACCTCTTAATTCAAACTCCTAAACTTTGAAAAACTAAGCACTGCAGATTGCTGAAAAGAGTGGAAGGCTGCAAATTTGCCTATCTCTGTGAGATAATGAAACTTCAAAATAGTGCTTGTAAAATAACAACTCGCTAGCTGTTTGAGAGATACATAAATTACCACTCACGGTTCATTCTACAGATTAGCACATCCTGCACTTTATTCATTTTCGTTTTTGCTAGGAATTTTGTAAGAATTCAGTGTTTCAGAAGTACAAGTAACATATTTATTGCATCATTAATCTGGTGCTTCAGTTTTCAAATCATCACTACAGTGCAAAGATCAAAGTTTGTGGAAGCCATGCAAGTGCTGAAAGTGAAGCAGTTAGTGCTTGACTTTCAGTACTCCTACGTGTGATGAAACATAACTGTAAAGCCCCACAAACAGATTTTGGTGCCAATCGGTAAGCATTTGGCATGAGGCTTTCTGAGTAAGCATTATTAATAGACCGCCTAGGTAGGAAATCAGCTAAGGCACTAGATTTCCTAGAGCAGGTTATACCACATGACTGCTGACTATGATCTCTCTGGGAGCACCACAACAAGCAGGCAGGGAGCTTCTAACAGTAGATGTGAGCCTGCTGCCTCTTACCATATTGTTTAGTTAAAATACACTTTATTAAGAGGCCCATCTTGTTTACAGTATTGATGACCAGACTGAGAATCATCTAAAGCAGTTTTAATGTCCTGCTAGTTCCTTTCTTGCTTCAGGGAATTTCAGGGAATGATGAAGGTTTTGCTAATGCCAGGGAAGACACAATTCAGTTTTCTAAACAGATGTCTTCAGACTGTCTTAGACAACCACATGGGATTTACAGGGGAAACAGAGGTCTGTGGAAAGACCGTGACATCTTGGAGCAGTGGCTGGAGGGTGGGTGGGATAACACAGCATCTCTAAAGGCCATACAGGGCCATGTTTAGGCACATTTGCTGCATAATGTTGGCCCTAGACCTTCTGTTGCCTGAGCTCTAGGATTTTTCTAGGTGTCTAAAGTCAGTACTGTGTAGGGTAAGAACATTCAAACAGGTTTCAAAGACTCAAGCCCTAAGTTTAACACTGAGCAGCTACTGCGCTGATTGCAGGATACTGAGCACCCCTGGAAAGTAAACAATTGAAGATACATTAAATTATTGACTTCTCATAGTACTTAGAACACTTTAACAATTAAGGGACATTCAGATATTGTTGTATTCTGAAAATTGTTCCCTAATGAATAAATATCAATCAGCTGAACGTTAATCCTAAAATCTCTGGTTTATATTTTTTGATTCGGAGTGATGGATTGTACTTCTTATATATCTTTAACATGGCTAAACTTGAAACATCTCTGAAGTATGCAAGAATTAGGAACTGCTGTACTCAACAGTAATACTTTTTTTTTTCTCTTACTATACAGGCTATGATTTCTTTTCCTACTTTCTCAACCCCTTTGTTCTATGAGATCCAACTGATGGGTAATAGCTATGTTCCTCTCCGAAGACATAATAGTTTGTGAGTGGATTTGATGTTGAGAAATGCTTTAACCTCTTCCATCTCTAGGAATCTGCAAGCATTAAAATCCCAACTGTTTTCCCCTGCACTATGCTAACAATGAGAAGTAAAAAAGAGAGTTTTGATAATAATGTGTTTACTACTGTTTTTGTTTCTTTCATCCAAGCTGAGATGAAGAATCAAAACACAGGGAAAGGATAGCAGGATACAAATGATGGTATTTTTACTGCTTTGTCAAAGCGGAGTCAGCTTATCAAAAGGCTAGTTTTAGTAGAATTTGGCTATTTTCGCTTAAAGTAGCATGAAGTAATAACTTCATTGTGATTGAACATTTTCAATCAGAGCTGCATAGGAAATGTTCATCTGTTTTGAGCTTTATGAAGAGGATGAGCCGTTAGCCTCTGTGGCTGTGTTGCCTTCACCCCAGTGATGCTGCAGCAGGACCAATCTCTACCTCCTTGCACACTTGGCCATGCGTCCTGCTGAGCTGGGCACACCTGCATGCCAACATTCCAGCCTGGATTTGGTCTGTCCCTTCCTCAAGCTGATTTCTGATGGGTAGGGCTGGGACTGCCCTGTGCCTTTTGGCTGCCTGCTCCTGGCTGAGGCTTGGGTGGACCTGAAAAGAGTTGTGAGGATTTGACACAGCCTTGTGTTGGAGAGGAGCCAGGATAGGCAGAAACTACCCTGACTAATGTGCCTTATGCCTACAGAACATTAGGGTTTGGGTTAGGGTTAGTTCTTCCCTCTGGCTTATGGGTCAGCAAAAATGTTTTGTGAGTTGGGTAAGACAACAGCTGTAACACAGTACCTTGAAACTCGGGGAATATGCAAGGAAGTTAAAGGCACAACTGTCCAGTGAGCATGTATAGTAGTTCAGTTTATTTTACAAATGCTACAGGCTTTGAAATCACAGATCACCTCCCACAGAGTGTCCCGGGCTCCTGTTGCCAGAGATGGGAAGGCGAGTCTGTGTTTATGAGCAGATGACAACAACAGGAAGCCAGCAACTGTCTCATCTCTCTTGACACTGCTGTGGGAGCTTGTGTTTCCTTTAAACGACTCTTCTGAGAAAACATGGTGTCTGACCAAAGATTTTACTTATTTAATGAGCTTATGAGGCAAGGCTTTGGACATGCATAGCTGGGTTTGGAGCCCAGCAGCTGGGACCACAGCATGCTCTCTGCAGGATCACTTTTGACCCTAACATCTGGAAACCTACTGTAAGCAGCATCTCCTGCTAAAACTATCCCTGTGATGACAATGACAATGTCAGTCCCTTTTTGACTGCAGTTGATGACCCTTGTTTCTGATGAATATGATCGTTCCTGTTATATCTCCTCTAGTCTTCATTCTATAAGAACATTGGTCTTATCTGTGAGGCAGAGAACGTCTTTCTACTGTCCTATATCCCTGCCATATGAGTCTTTATCCTGAACAAATGAAATGACGTAGATTCATGTCTGAATTCACTCATTTCATGCTCTGTTTATCCACAGATAAACAGAAAGGAGGCTCCTGAAAAGAGTCTACAAGAAATCTGGAGAGGGACTATTCATAAAGGCTCGTGGTGATAGGACAGGGGAGAATGAGTATAAACTGGAGAGGGGCAGATTTAGAATAGTCATTAGGAAGAATTTCTTCATCATGAGAGTGGTGAGACACTGGAACACGTTTCCAAGGGAAGTTGTGGCTGCCCCATCCCTGGAGGTTTTTAAGTCTAGGTTGGATGGGCCTTGGGTAACCTGATCTAGTGGGATGTGTTCCTGCCCATGGCAGGGAGGTTGGAACTAGATGATCTTTAAGGTTCCGTTCAACCCTAACTATTCTATGATTCTGTGATTCTATGATCCTATAGCAGGAAAAAAAATCACACTGTAATCTAGTATTGAGTGTATTGCACCTTGGAGCCCTCGGTTCAAGGAAGCTACATATAATCTTCCTTTAAAATGTCATAGGGGAACAACTTTTCTCTTTGAAAGGTGAGAAAAGCAGAAAAATGACCTCCACTCTCCATGTGCATGAAAGCTTAAATTGAAAGACAGTCATTGAAAATGTGAGGCCCAGGACTTACTACCTCTGCTTTTTGAGGAAGTTCAAAACTGGAGCCCATCCCTAAACATTAGTGTGTGGCACAGGAACTGAAATTGCAAATAAATGAAAACTGTACACTGTAAAAAATCAAATGTAATTCTTTAGCTTCCCCTCTGACACCGCCTCTCAAGGGATAGGAAGGGAGATGGTAGCCCTGTACCTTGGAGATGATGGTATTCACTGAGGTGGAAGAATTCTGGGCCTCATTGTTTTCATTTAAAGGCTGCACATGGATTTTTTTTGTATCATTGAATATTTCTAGGCCTAGATCATATCTGGATCAAATATTGACAGATTACTACCAGCTAATAGGTTGTAGTTCTCTTTTTTATGTACATTGGAAATAGTTAAGCAAAACAACCCTTTTCTGAGAGGTGAAAGACTGTTTTTCATTTCCACTATTCTGAAAAATGCAATAATTTTATCAGAGCCTTTTTAGGATTAATGGCTTAGTTGCAGGCATTTCAATTTGCAAAATAAATAACTTCTCATCAATGAAAATGAGCAAAACACAAAAAGGACTGGATAAAAAAATCCCAAACAAACAGAGCTCTGGAAGCTGACATTAATAGGAACAAAGAGAGAGAGGTAATGAATAATTCATGCAATTGTTTTGGAAAATATTTTTTAAAAGAAACTCAACATGTGAGGAAAAGGTTTATTCCTGTCTTTTCTTTGTTGACTGCTTGGAGGCAGAGGTAAAGAGAAGTGCAGAAATGAAAACTCATAAATGTGCATATGTTTGTCTGGGGGGAATCCTTTAAGAACTGCTATAACATCTACCTAGCCTGACTGTAACAGAGCATTCATCTCTGTCATGTTTAAATACCTCACATTTATTACTGTCTTTCTGAGTCAGAAAATAATTAGGAGACAGAAATGCTCATATGTAGAATCTGAACTCTGTAGTGCAGGGCTAACCTTTCTTACATGTTAAAAAATTGCTGGGAGAAAGTAAAGTAGTAGATAGCAGGTAAACTCCTAGATTCATTGTCCTTCTATGAGCAGTGCTTTGCTAAAGTTGAGGTTGTGGCATCACATCTTATTTTTGAAATTTATTTTCAGTACCTACATTATTATCTTTGAAAAGCACCTTCCCATTATAGATGGTGTGTACAGATTTTGATTTTCCTGATGCACCTGAACACTGAGAAAGAGGCAAGAAGAGAAAAGGTCATTCATCTAATCAATTTAGATATCCAAAAGTGTGCTCCTCCTAAGGAGCACCTGTATGGCCATTCTAGAGACAAGCATTTTCAGAGGGATATTCATTCCATGGTTTTTAGGTCTTTGCTTCTCCCTCTGCTAAATACATATGAAAATTAGGCAGGAATTCATCTCACTCAGCCTGATGCATCTAGTATAAGATAGTAATCTCTTTTAAATTATGGATTGCAAGTTAGAAATTAAGCGTGTTGCGCTGTGTGAGAATGTGTCTCAGAATCATTTAAAATCTATTTGATTTTCAGTTGAATTAAGATGCCTAGATAAATTTCTTCTCTCCTTGCAGGATCCCCATTAATTAATTGCTACCATAAAAGAAGCTGGCTGCTTTATGATTTATAACTTAGAATTGCTCAGGTATATATTTCTGAGAAGATTCCCCCACAGTCTGTGGCCAGAATGTTAGTTACTAATGTTTTGTGCATCATTAATGTATGCTCTAACTTTTTAGTCAAATACTCAAGGTTAGAAATTTGCTCTGTATATCTAATGGAGGGTGGGGAATGAGAGTTATTCTGAATTGCTATTCTGGAGGCAAGACAGAACCACAGAGTATAGATTCCTTTAGCTCTGACATAATTATTAGTCATCTTTTTAAAAAATTTTGCAGTATTGCATAGGATATGATTTGTCATGTTAAATCATACTGTGCATCTGTCAGGTTCTGTGCTCTGGATCTTTCAGTAGTCAGATGATGCGAGAAAAAAAAGCCTTTAAGATAAAGGCAAAGCCTTCCAGACAACACAGGATTTGGAGGGAATACCTCAGACTGCAGGAACAAAGAGCTAAGGTAGTATCAAGAAGTCTGTCATGCATGGCTGGGTACTTCAAAGATTGCTTACAATTAAGAACCACTAGACTTCTAAAACAGAGTTCTTTCATATTACAGGGCAGCACATAATAAATTAACAGCCTGTGATTGAATGAATCCTTCAAAAAAGTTGGTCTTCAAAGTCATTTGAACAATAAAATAAACTGCAGCTTTTAAAGAAATGTTTTAGAGCCAGTATCTAGAGTCTTCCTCTAGAATACATCTACAAAAGTCTGCATGGTAATCTCAAAGCAATGTGGCTCCAAAGTAGCATATGCAGATAGGTAAACACATGTTTTACATACAATTTCTGCAGGCAATTGACAACTAAATGAGTAACCACAGCATCTGACTTTTGCAATGCAAGTCATCTGGCTTTCAGCTGCCTAATCCCCACAGACTTCCTGGGTAGTCAGTCAGAGGACAGACATTCTCCATCTGGAGCTCCCAACTTGTCTCCCTTCTTCAGCCATGTCCTGAAGAATCTATTCCTCCATGGAGAAAAGTTAGAGAAATCTGGAGAAACCAGTATAATATAGCTGACTAAATTTAGCACTTAAAAATGACATTTGTGCATGAACTTTTAACACTAATTTCAGAAAAAGTATTCACATTGTGCTCTCATATTTTCCTGTTCTTGTTTTGTTACATCACCTGAGCAATTTAGATGAAAAGTGTTTGATTACTCTTTTACAGTTCCCTTTACATTCGATTTTCTAACTGTTTTTATGATATCCATTAGTACAATTGATGTATTGCTATTTAGTAAGTTTGGTTTACTTTAAAATATGCTATATTACCACATGAATTCACATATTAATCAGGCATGTGCCTGCTTCTAATGATCCTTACATATCAGAATTCTTTATAACCACTAGCTGTTGAATTGCTTGTTAAAAATTCATGACTGCTTTTAAAAAATATGTTCTAAAATAAGTTATTAATGGATTTAGGTGTACCTAATAATCATTAATAAATATTAATAAAGAACATGTGCATGCACACACACACACTTCATATTAAATTATGCTGTATACTTAATGGTGGTCCTTTATCAAGCTACCATCAGTTAAACCTCTGATTATTACGATTTTATGTTTGGTGAGAATATAAAACAAAAACCGATTTGGAAAATTGTCATTCACTGAAAGTTACATACAAATCCACCCAACTTTTCACATAAACTGTGAGAAACAGCTTTGATTTACCACACAGATCTCTCTAATCTGCTTCACAGACTGAAAAGGACGAAATAACAAATAACCTAGACTGCAAAGAAAAGGCAGTGCTGATATTGCTCCACTCAGGAGGATCCTTCTTAACCCAGTTTGTCCAGTGGTATTGTAACTTCTCCCTGTGACTTCTAGAATTTGTGGCAGAAATACCTTCAGTTAATGCAGTACCTGTTAGATATCTGCAGTACAGTACAAAGAAAACCCTAGCCTATCATCATCTTGACATTCTAATCTGAAGGCAGATGTGATCTGCAGTGTCTCCCACCATACCAGATTTTCATCTACCAGTACAAGGATATGGACTGCGTGCATCAGCTTCCTCCCTGCCTGGCTGGCTGGATTTCCTTCCCACGAGAACCACAGCAAGAAGGGGTTGGGGGCAAGAGAGGGAAAAGTGCCAGCCCACATCTTATCTAGGGACTGGCCATGGCTTAGATGTAGAATTTGTCACGTAAATAGATTGAATATATAAAACTAGGAGAGGAAACAGCTGTGTGAAACAAACTAAATGACTTCTCTGATGTAGAGCAGGATGGTAATAGATCTGGGAGTGCGATCCTGAACCATGACCCAGACCTGCGGCTCACCTTCTGAGCTATGCACAACTACTACAATTACACTAGTATGCGCAGTAGGACAAATGTTAATCCCACAAGAGGATATAGCCAAGTGTTAAATGGTGGGTGACTCACAGGCAAATATCTTTCCTGTCAAACTCAAAAGAAGCTTGACTGAAATTTTCTAAAGTGATTTTTGCAGCACTTCCCAGATTTCCTACCACCAAAAGAGGACAGAGTAGGTAAAAGTGCATATTTAAAGTAATAGTTAATGTTTTTATTCTGCACAAAAGGTGGAGATCCCCAAATCCCATTCAGCCAGAAAGCTGTGACAATTTTAGTTCCATAGAATGGGGAAGAGACACTAGGCAGGAGTACAGGAGTGCAAGTTTCTTTGTATTTTCTATAATGGGAAGTGAAGTTGGACCCAAGCACGTAAATTGTGAACTATTCAGCTGTTGCTGTTTTTTAATGCAGGAACATTTTAGCACTCTGGTCACAAATCCCCACATTTTAATAACTTACTATGTTATAGTTTCTTGACAATCAAGAATTCTATTGCATTTCATACAACCATATTGCTTATATTGGTAGCATTGCAAAAGAGCAAAGCATCTATTACCAGATCACAGAAAAAAAAAAAGCAAGCAAGGGGAATTAAAAATGTCATAAAAATTATTAATGGCATTATTAATAGCCAGGTCCTTGTCACAACACATTATAACATTTCCTTTGGAGACATTACAATGTATCATGGGGAATGGAGAAGATGACCTAATAGATCTTTTCTATCTCTTTTCTCACATAATCATGTCAATCAGCACTATAGAGTCATAGTAATTTATACCTCCCACTGCTTCCAGACTACATTATTGTAAAGCAGTTCTGTTACATAGATCTAAAATCTTCAAGTGCAACATCACTGTGTTAGTTTCATCTGGAGGCACTAGCAGAGTTGCAATAAATGAGCTTTTTTTAAAAAAATTAATGGCAGAAATGGTTGGCCTAACCTTGCCTAAAGTGTTCAAGTGACCTTTACACCTATTTTTAGTGGACTTTATCTCTTTTCAAAGCTGTGTGGGAGACAGAAGAGCCTACACTGTGAATATATCCCACAAGTTATTATACAAATTTCCTAGGCTAATCATGTTTCCTGGGTAGAAATTATGAACAAAAACATGAAAAAAAGACAATATTTTATCTTAGTAGTCATAATTTAGAAATATTATTTCATTTTAAAATATGTATCTTATTGTAAGCTTCACCATTCTGTTTGAACCTTACCTATAGATCATAATTTTCATTATATTTCAATTCAACATTATGTATAAAAAGCCAAACATAAAGCTCTCTATTCATTCAACTGCAATTAATTGGAAAGTAATTTTAACAGGATCTATATTATTTAGATTCCTGTAGTCTTTCCAAGTTTTTTAAATATTGAATTTGTTCTTCTGCTCCGGTATTTTTATTAAGAATGGCCATAAAATATCTTTGTAATGTACGGCTTTTCTATTTGAAAGGCTTTTCACAAATACAAGAGTTCTTCACCTTTCTCAGTGCACCCTCTGTGTCTTTTGGTATGCAGCATTTTGTAGATAAACCATATAAAACCTCTTGCAATGTTTCACCTTTTTAGTGATGCTTAAGATTTTACATTTTAGTGATGCTTAAAGTTTTGCAGAGAAATTAGCTGAATGTGGCCAGAGCAATTTTATTAGCCAAAGTATGCAGCAAGCGAAAAAAATGAAAGCAGGTGTTTGGAGGTAATTGAAGGCAAACCAATTTTATATAGAAAAACTTCCATTCCCAACAATGCAACATTGACAAATCTCTCATAATTCCGAAACTTTCTTTACAAGTGACATAGTATCTGAAAATCTATTATGCAAAGTGAAAGAGTTAATGAGAATGCATCTATAAAGTATTTTGCCACCGTAAGAATACTCGACCAAATGTGGTTGCTGGAGAAAAATGTTCCAATTATCAGTTAGTCCGTGGGCAGAATTGTGTCTTCCAGTGTTACCATTCACAGCTGCAAATGATGATACAAGGTTAAAGTTAAAGCTACTTAATTACAGCATACATTGAAATATTCCTGAAAGATTTTGTTTTGCAGGAAGTAGCTTGTCAGCTTATGACTTTGTAGCACCAAAAAAGAGCATTCATAAAACTCATTTCCATAGTTTAAGGCATGTGTGATCACAGAGGAAACTGTGCCTTTTCTGAAACAATTAAAAAAGGGAGGAAATATACTGTTTGAAATAAACCGAGCTTTTTTTTTCTACAAAACTGAATCATTTCAGGCATGGGTAAGTGCTGATAAACATAAATAATGAACATGAATTAATTAATTAATATATTAAATAATGAATACAGGTTGTAATGTACATCTCTCCTTGATTCAGTGACCCCTTGCCCAGCTTACTGAATTACGGCTTAGTCACCTTGCAATGCTCAGATCATAGCAAAAGGAACAATGCAGAAGGTAGGTGATTCTGCACTGGCTGTAACATACTTCTGAAAAAAGGGGGAACAGAGTGCTGGTAACTTTCTCCTGGACTGCTAGTATGGTTTGTATTGGTTTAAAAATATATTTCAGGTAGTAGGAACAGAAAAAAAACCCAAAACATCACCAGTTTCTACTCTCACTGTTACAATCCTAGAACTCATAAACTGTGTTTAGCACCTAATAGTACCCTAGACATTTCTCGAACACTGTGTATGTAACGATGTTCCTGCTCATGGTATTATATTTACTCTATACAAAGGTGTAGCTATGTCTAAAATACCTAAAGGAATTAGTCTACGGTCTGAACTCAAAACAAGTGTAGAAACTGTGGAAATGCAAAGACTGGTTTAACAGCTGAGCACTGCCAGTGACCGAATTCCATCATGCATAGTGCTCTCTCCCACTATTTATCTTGCTTGTATACTTACAGCCAGGGAGCCAGCTTTGATAGCTGCAAAAATGTGTACTTCATCCATGGGTGAAGCAAACACCCAGGATTAAAGTAGCGAGTTCTGTTTCTAACCAACAAATAAAGCTTATTTTTGTTTAGTAAAAATATGACTGTTTCTGGGATCTTTCTTATTTCCAGTTTTTTTTCATTAGACACTTATATACAATAGACTAATTGAACATACAATGGCTTATATGAATAAAATAGGAGCTCAGCTTTATTAAAAAAAGAAAAAAGTCATATGCCACCGAAACCCAGTAGGGCTGTGTCTCAAAGAGGTCATATTTTAAAGGTGAAAGTAAAGCCCTGCACAAAACTGAACGAGGGTTCACGGTACCCAACTTTTATTTCAAAATTGAGAAAGATCCCATGAAGCATCATTTTGATGTTTAGATATAAATAGTTTTACAAATATGATCCCTTGGCACTTCCAGATGTCTTTTTCATTGCCTGTTAAACCTTAGATTCCAAATAACTTTTACATTTGTCTTACCTGACATCATTTATTCAGCAAGAAATCAATCCTGACAAGTGATACCTGTTAAAATGAAACCTCTGATTCATTTAATGTCATGGTCTGTTTATTGAAAATAATAGTAATCTTTTGTTAGTACTAAATTTCTCTTCAGATTCTTATTTTCTATCTCTTTGTCTAGAACATTTTGTATGGTGTCTATTTACTCATATCTTTGAGAAAAGAAAAAAAATATTCCTCTTTATGAAACTAGCTCTACTAATGCTTGCATCATTATAAACTTCAAATACATTTAAACCGGGGTTATAATAATCTATGGGAAATTAATTTTTTAACCTGGTATCTAGTAACTCCAGCATATTTAAGTCAAATTTCTGTACTGCTTTGTAGCTTTTAGGCAAGTCTTCATTCACCAGGTTTGGTATCAGGCATAGAAGGCTGTATTGAGTCACTGCTCATTTGAGTGTTAAAATTCAATTTGCAGTTGCACAGATGTTCTAGGATCCTTTGAATTTAATGAGGATGACTCACACAGATGAGTAAAGAGGATGGATTTTGAGTCCTCTAATGCTTTCAGAGATCAATGCATTCCAGATGAAAATCATTCAGCTCAATCTATGCTATCATCCTGCACTGCCCATTATCTTTGTCCTCTTTCCTTGTCTTGCTGCTTAAAATAGGTGTATTTTGAAAAGAAGAGGTTTTAGTGACCCTTACCTGACTTGCAATAATGACATAACATTTCCTGCCTTATTTCTACATTCCCCTTCTAATGGTCCATATCAGTCCTTGAAAAATTTTCTTGTTTTTCTTTACATAGAGGTGACAGTCTGTTATGCCTGTCATTCTACTTTGTTAGTAAAATTGGATTATTTCAAATTTAGAGTTAATAATTTTATTTTTATGAAAGAACAATTAAAAATAACTTTAAGTAAATTGTGTTTGTGCGTGTGAATTTGAAATACTACAAAATATTAGGAACAACAGATATTGTTCACTTCAGTGGTGTAGGCCCTCATGGATCTGTGAGTACTTGTGAAGTAACATCACACAATCAGAAATGCTACACTTGAATATGATTTAATGGGAAGGAGTTGAGAGATTGCATGACAGTGATTTACATGAACAGAGATTGAAAAACTTGGAATTATTTGGAATACAGAATAATAAAGGAAGATAAAGGAAAGTATATAAAATCACATGAAACAATGAATGTTGAAAAATTTGGATCAAGACTTTCTACCTCCCCATCAAATTATAGAGAGAAAAGTGTGGATTTAGTGAAACCTGAAGAGCAATTAGAATAGTAGGAGGTGCAATTAGGACATAAACTAACCACCTCCCTTGGAACTCATAGTCTCAGGATGTTTTTAAGGCCAAGGATTTCCCAAGCACTGGAGAGGAACAAAGTATGACAGGAATTTTTACAGATGTAAAAATGAGTATTACATAGCTTTGAAAAAGAAAGTTATACTGCAGGTTTCAACCCAAATTTTAGCTGTCATGCTGAAGGGGAGAAGTGGAAAGATTAGGATATACTGTCATTTTCTCATGTTAGTCTAGTACCTGTACACATCTGGTACAGGTTATTGTCAGAGACAGGATGTCGGACTGGACCTGCTCAGATTCATAACAGCAATTTCTAGATATCGTGAGCTGCCTCCGAGCACCTCTTTCATGGCAACCCCTCTGCCTCATCCTTCTCCATGTGCAGGGGCCCTAATAATAAAGTTGTGCAGTCCTGCTGCCAGGAGCGGCAGATACACCCAAGGAAATGTGCAGCAACACCCAAAGCAAACCGGACCATGCAGGTAGGACAGGCAAGAGCAGGGCCAGATGGATTTATTTTCCTGTCTTTTTTAAGGGACATTCTTATTTCAAACATAAGTCTGTATGCGTGTGTCTGTGGTAGCAATGTGTGACATTTGTACTTTGTAACTGGATAGAACCTTGGGAAACACTTTTATTATAATCATACTCTCAAAAAACAGCTTATATTCCATTCCCCTTTTGGTGAGGGGCATTCTTTGCTCTGTAAAGCTATCTGCTGCCTGGCATATTCAAAGCAGTATAAAGTGAGCTGAAACCAACCCAAAATAAGACCAAAGAAGGCAATACCAATAACCAGAATGAGGATGACTCCATTTATTAAAATCTTCTCTGACAATAGTCACTAAGGGGCACCTTCGTAGCATGTGGATTAAGGTCCCATTTTCCTATCTACAGTTTTGCATTACCAACATTTATTGCAGTGCCTTATCCTTGCTAGTTTTATTCTGGCTAGTGCCCAAGGTAGTCTAAAAATAATTTCTAGCTGGCTGTAGTTCAGCCTCAGGTTGATGAAGGATTTATTGATATTCCAGTTTGTGCCACAACTTATTGTCACTGTGATGTGATGGGTGTGAGAGAAAGAAGCAGAGAAAAAGAGAGAGAACTTTTTTTGTGTGTGTTATACACACTGAGAAAACCTTGCTGCTTCTTGTTTTCTCTTGGAGTCCCTCATGACTTTGCTTTCTCATGATGGCTTCACTGCAAGCAAGTGGGCTAGAGAATAATTTCGTCCATGCAGCTGAATTTGTGTCCATATTTTGAGAAAATGGCTTTGTCAAAGAAATACGTAAGACATCTTCAAAGAGTGCAGAAATGCATTGAATGTTCCCATCAAGGGTGTGGTGAGTTTTGATCATTTTATAGCATTACAGAGCTCAGAGTATGCACTGAGGAAGAAGCAAAATTCCACCACAGGTCAAAGCTGTTGAGAAAGTCACCTACATTGGTAGGAGACACTGTTTGTTGCCAAGGAGCCCAGAGTTCTTGTTGCTCTTTGAATCATGGGGGTTCCTAGCAATACTCCTCCTCTTCCTTCTATGGCAAACAAATACAGGAATGCCATGTCAGTATGCCCTACACTGTTTTTCTGCTTTCATACAAATAAAAGGCTTTATACTCAACCCGAGGAATGTACTAACCAGATGCACTAGAATAATGAATCCTGAAGTTCCTTAAAATATTGATGTTGAATATGCTGGTTCCTTTGATGCCCATGGTGCTCTAGATCCTGGAGTTAAATAGAAACCTGAGTTATGTTAGTGTTTAATTTAGGATTTCTTAGGCTACGTGGCAAACATAAAAGCAGTTATACTATACAAGGAGGACTGTCAAAGTTTTCGCTCTAGTCCACAATCCTCTTTGTAAATGTCACATGCAGTCTGAAGAAAAATGAACGGCCAGTCTAATAGTGATTATCTTTATATTTATTAAAAAGAATAATGCTTTATTAAACAAGAGAAAAGACACTCACTTGGGAGGCAAAGTCAATTTTGGCTTGATTCCATTTTTAATGCTACAGAATTTTTATGGTGTAAACAATCTTTTTATTTTTCCTAATGGGACCAAAAGTGATAGTGTTGTAAATTCAGTTTGTTCTTATATTCTTATGCATGCTCCTTTTTTTCCCCTAAGACTTTGATAGAGTGAATCATTCTTGGCTCATATGCTCTGAGTATTTCAAGCCTGAAAGGTATTGTCTCCTGAGTTCAAAAGAACATCAGATGCACTCAGCACTTCTCAGAAAGCACTGAGTCCATCTCAGGGCTGGCAACGATGTTTTTGTAACTTATTATTTTGGGTTTGGATTTCACCATGGTTTATAACAATAAATGTTGGTACTTACCATATAGAATATAGGTAGTCATTTTTCAAACAGTCTGGGTAGTTTCTAGGAATTTTCAGTGCAGTATCTATGCTAGCAACTTGGTCTGTTCTGGAGCCCAGACACTATCTATATACTCATAGCCTGTTTCCCAGCATGACTTTGACCTGAGCCAACTAGTGTTCCTCTAACAATTCCCAGGAGCCAGCACAGACTGGGAACTGTTTCCAGTAGGCTGCCTGAAGGCAGCTGCTCTCTTTGGAAGCATAGCATGGGCATGTCTGAGCCATGTTGTTGGTCTCAGAGCCAAATAAAGGGTCCTGACACTGTTAAATTTAGAAATACAGATGTAGTGTCTGTGACCAAGAGCATAAAAACCACATGGCATGCTAATCCTAGCCTAATAGCTCCGACAATCACTTGGGAAGGTTCCAGGTGAAGTACACGCATAGTTTCCTTCAGATGAAAAATATAATTGCACGATATTTGATAAATTTTAGCCCTTCTCCTTTATGTGCCTGACCCACTAGCTTGTAAGGTCAGGTTATCTCTTGCTGCTCTCTGTCTGTCCCCATGACTACAGTATTTGAATTTCAGCAGCGTGTGCTTAGTGCCTTGCAGAGATGCTAGCTGGGGCCCTGGAAAGAGGAGAGCTGCGTCAGCAGGGCACGGTGCCCAGACTGATTAGTTCTACCATGTTGATGCAGCTATGCTGCTTCCTGTTCCATGGTGAGGACATTTGGAGACATCTGAAATATTGTTGCGTTGCATAGACAAAAGGACAAACAGGCTGCTACTTAAAAATGCAAATGAGCACAGCATGAAATATGAAGTTCTACATATCCCAGTTTTATTTTTACATGCACTATGCTTATATTGCGGACTGTAAAGGGAGTGTCAGAAATGGCTGTTGCACACAATTCATCTCACTTAAATCAGGGAAATTAATTTCAAAACAATACAGTTACCAGCTACTATCATGTGGCCGTTTGCTTTACCTGCCAGAATTTTTCACACCATGCAAAAATAAAATGCTTGTAAGTGCTTAGCTTTCTACCTAGAATATAGATTATAAGCAAAATGGAATCTCATATCTGTATTGCAAAAGAAGGCGTCTAGTTTTCTATCCTACCATCCCCTAAGGTGCCTTTAAAATACTGATGCTCATTCCAGTAAAAGATACTGGGAATTTGCCTGAAATGTGTCTCCTTGACAACATTGGTCGATCGAACCAGGAGGTAAAGATCAGCCTGTCTGCCCCAGTGCAGATGAAGCCAATATACCTGTTGCTTTTGACTGCCTAGCATGCCAGTTTGCTGCAGCTGTTCTTGAGACACCTGCTCTTTAGACCTGGCTCCTGGTCGAATCACGGGTCCTTTCCTTGCAGTACTAAATACTGGCCTCTCTATCTTGAATTTGACATAGATGTAATCAATTGACTGAGATATAATTTGAAAGAAGTGAAAAATATGTTTAAACTATTGCTGTCTCTCATGCCAAATTAAATGCATTGCTTCAAATTCATTGTGAGTTCTACAAAATACTTAATTTGTACCATATCTGAGTTTGATCATTTAAGATAGTGAGCAGATCAGAAAAAATTGACTTCACAGTCTTTCCCAAAGCCATATGGTATTTCAGTGGCTGACCTGGGAGTAGGATAGGGCAATAATTCTAAGTTGCTCTTCCTTTTCTTCTAAATGTTGCTTGATTTCCTTATCTGTTGTCTCCTCTTTAAAATAAACTCAGGATCAGAAGTGCACATAGTGACTCAGATTTATGATATGCAATGAGTTCCATTGGAACAATGCAATGGGACTGGACACATTTGTGAGTATTCATAGAAGGAGAATTGAGAACTGTTTTAAAACTGGAGGAAGAAACTATATTATATTGCTTATGGCCTGTCAGGATTCATTTTTAGAGTATNCATTGAATGTTCCCATCAAGGGTGTGGTGAGTTTTGATCATTTTATAGCATTACAGAGCTCAGAGTATGCACTGAGGAAGAAGCAAAATTCCACCACAGGTCAAAGCTGTTGAGAAAGTCACCTACATTGGTAGGAGACACTGTTTGTTGCCAAGGAGCCCAGAGTTCTTGTTGCTCTTTGAATCATGGGGGTTCCTAGCAATACTCCTCCTCTTCCTTCTATGGCAAACAAATACAGGAATGCCATGTCAGTATGCCCTACACTGTTTTTCTGCTTTCATACAAATAAAAGGCTTTATACTCAACCCGAGGAATGTACTAACCAGATGCACTAGAATAATGAATCCTGAAGTTCCTTAAAATATTGATGTTGAATATGCTGGTTCCTTTGATGCCCATGGTGCTCTAGATCCTGGAGTTAAATAGAAACCTGAGTTATGTTAGTGTTTAATTTAGGATTTCTTAGGCTACGTGGCAAACATAAAAGCAGTTATACTATACAAGGAGGACTGTCAAAGTTTTCGCTCTAGTCCACAATCCTCTTTGTAAATGTCACATGCAGTCTGAAGAAAAATGAACGGCCAGTCTAATAGTGATTATCTTTATATTTATTAAAAAGAATAATGCTTTATTAAACAAGAGAAAAGACACTCACTTGGGAGGCAAAGTCAATTTTGGCTTGATTCCATTTTTAATGCTACAGAATTTTTATGGTGTAAACAATCTTTTTATTTTTCCTAATGGGACCAAAAGTGATAGTGTTGTAAATTCAGTTTGTTCTTATATTCTTATGCATGCTCCTTTTTTTCCCCTAAGACTTTGATAGAGTGAATCATTCTTGGCTCATATGCTCTGAGTATTTCAAGCCTGAAAGGTATTGTCTCCTGAGTTCAAAAGAACATCAGATGCACTCAGCACTTCTCAGAAAGCACTGAGTCCATCTCAGGGCTGGCAACGATGTTTTTGTAACTTATTATTTTGGGTTTGGATTTCACCATGGTTTATAACAATAAATGTTGGTACTTACCATATAGAATATAGGTAGTCATTTTTCAAACAGTCTGGGTAGTTTCTAGGAATTTTCAGTGCAGTATCTATGCTAGCAACTTGGTCTGTTCTGGAGCCCAGACACTATCTATATACTCATAGCCTGTTTCCCAGCATGACTTTGACCTGAGCCAACTAGTGTTCCTCTAACAATTCCCAGGAGCCAGCACAGACTGGGAACTGTTTCCAGTAGGCTGCCTGAAGGCAGCTGCTCTCTTTGGAAGCATAGCATGGGCATGTCTGAGCCATGTTGTTGGTCTCAGAGCCAAATAAAGGGTCCTGACACTGTTAAATTTAGAAATACAGATGTAGTGTCTGTGACCAAGAGCATAAAAACCACATGGCATGCTAATCCTAGCCTAATAGCTCCGACAATCACTTGGGAAGGTTCCAGGTGAAGTACACGCATAGTTTCCTTCAGATGAAAAATATAATTGCACGATATTTGATAAATTTTAGCCCTTCTCCTTTATGTGCCTGACCCACTAGCTTGTAAGGTCAGGTTATCTCTTGCTGCTCTCTGTCTGTCCCCATGACTACAGTATTTGAATTTCAGCAGCGTGTGCTTAGTGCCTTGCAGAGATGCTAGCTGGGGCCCTGGAAAGAGGAGAGCTGCGTCAGCAGGGCACGGTGCCCAGACTGATTAGTTCTACCATGTTGATGCAGCTATGCTGCTTCCTGTTCCATGGTGAGGACATTTGGAGACATCTGAAATATTGTTGCGTTGCATAGACAAAAGGACAAACAGGCTGCTACTTAAAAATGCAAATGAGCACAGCATGAAATATGAAGTTCTACATATCCCAGTTTTATTTTTACATGCACTATGCTTATATTGCGGACTGTAAAGGGAGTGTCAGAAATGGCTGTTGCACACAATTCATCTCACTTAAATCAGGGAAATTAATTTCAAAACAATACAGTTACCAGCTACTATCATGTGGCCGTTTGCTTTACCTGCCAGAATTTTTCACACCATGCAAAAATAAAATGCTTGTAAGTGCTTAGCTTTCTACCTAGAATATAGATTATAAGCAAAATGGAATCTCATATCTGTATTGCAAAAGAAGGCGTCTAGTTTTCTATCCTACCATCCCCTAAGGTGCCTTTAAAATACTGATGCTCATTCCAGTAAAAGATACTGGGAATTTGCCTGAAATGTGTCTCCTTGACAACATTGGTCGATCGAACCAGGAGGTAAAGATCAGCCTGTCTGCCCCAGTGCAGATGAAGCCAATATACCTGTTGCTTTTGACTGCCTAGCATGCCAGTTTGCTGCAGCTGTTCTTGAGACACCTGCTCTTTAGACCTGGCTCCTGGCCGAATCATGGGTCCTTTCCTTGCAGTACTAAATCCTGGTCTCTCTATCTTGAATTTGACATAGATGTAATCAATTGACTGAGATATAATTTGAAAGAAGTGAAAAATACGTGTAAACTATTGCTGTCTCTCATGCCAAATTAAATGCATTGCTTCAAATTCATTGTGAGCTCTACAAAATACTTAATTTGTACCATATCTGAGTTTGATTATTTAAGATAGTGAGCAGATCAGAAAAATTTGACTTCACAGTCTTTCCCAACGCCATATGGTATTTCAGTGGCTGACCTGGGAGTAGGATAGGGCAATACTTCTAATTTGCTCTTCCTTTTCTTCTAAATGTTGCTTGATTTCCTTATCTGTTGTCTCCTCTTTAAAATAAACTCAGGATCAGAAGTGCACATAGTGACTCAGATTTATGATATGCAATGAGTTCCATTGGAACAATGCAATGGGACTGGACACATTTGTGAGTATTCATAGAAGGAGAATTGAGAACTGTTTTAAAACTGGAGGAAGAAACTATATTATATTGCTTATGGCCTGTCAGGATTCATTTTTAGAGTATCTGTCAAAAGTCTCACACTATTTCACAGAACCCAGGGAAACAGCGAGAGTGAGAGAGGAAGGGGAGTAAGAAGAAATCAAACCAGCCATTACACACAGTATTGCAGATACAGCATAAAGTTATATTGCACCTCCCGTTCTGAGACTTCAGATAATTCCATTAACCTCCAAACAGTTTTTGTCTATGGAATTTTAATCTGAGATAACCTGCACTGAGATTTTACAGTTCACTGATTATTAGAAGTAAGAGGTGTTACAATATTATGTTTGATTGACTTAACTTGATTTGCAGTATATGCTAAGTTTACCCCCAAACCTTTGTGCTGATGCCAGTAGCAAGAGTAAGGTACTAAGGACCGGTGAAGCCTTTATTAAAGGAACAGTTCTGGAAATGAATCCTGTAATTTGCTGAGTGTAGGCATAATTCAGATATTTAGATATTAGATATTAAAAATATCTAAACCAACAAAGAGAGTAAGATTCTGATCTTAATTAAAATGGAGTAAATCCAAAGCAGCTTCAGCACACAAATAAGGAGTCTGAACTTACATTTCTATAAACTGAGATGAGAATCTGGCTTAGTAAATATGAATGTATTTTGACATTTGATCTAGAATTTGATAGTGTCTGTGGCTTTTGTTTTTCAGCATAAGAATGGACTCTGTTGTGAATCATTCACCATGAGACCTCACTCCTTAGAGACATCTGCCCAGAGAGATCTCACTTTATTCTTGCAATGACTAAGTGGGAAACAGGAACCCCAAGGTGAGTGCACTGAGCATATGTTTCCCCCAGGGAAATGTGTAATCATCAGAATGGCTGAGATCTGAGTCCCTGAACCATTAACTAAAATCATGTACACAATTAAAAAAAAAATCTTAAAAATCTTTTCCCATCCTCTCACACTTAATTCTTTTTGCTACTGTAGTTAGAGGGCACTATTTTCCTTCAAAGCTTTTAGACCGCTAGTAGATTATGTTATAAAGGTAATGTGACCATGCTGCACAGTAGAGCTGGATTGATTGGCGTGAAACATAAACCTATCAAAAAAGAAAATCAAACAGGCTGATAGCACTGCTGTCAAGGCAGATTTATCTTTCCTTGCAGCCTTGGTGCATCCACTGTCTGGGATTAAAAAGCTAAAATTCAATCATAACCATTGCAATGATCTTGAGTCAGTGTGAAAATTTTCCGTTAAAATTTGTTTTGAAGAAGAGCTGGATTTTGACTACCACAACTCTTAAATCTCTCTGAAAATGTTTGGGACTTTCACAGAAAGTGAAAATATCTGTATCTTCTCCCCTGGCCCAGTAAAATCCCTCCAGTGTTCCTCAAACATCTCTATCAAAATTGCTATAGGTTTGGTATATTATTTTCAAAGCTCCTTCTTCACCTCACACTAGTGCAACAGTATTGATTTTATGCTCTTCTTTTAACTTATTACCCATAATGAAATAAGCACTGCATTCAAAATCTGTCCTTTGGAACATTCCCTTTGTCCCCATCTCTTACAGATAAGCTCTAGGATTTTCACTTTCCTTGTATGCCTTTAGATTTGAGTTGTCTCTTCCTCTTTTACCTATTTTGCACAGGTACCTTACATACAGAATGTCTGCTCATACACACTGCTTTCTGTCAATGTATTAGGATTTTCTAAAGGAATTGGTTCAAGCTCTGTGCGTGGGGATTGTTTAAACTGCTCTCAAGCCTCTAGGAATGCTTTGAATGCTTTGTCCAATGCCTTTCCATTGTTTGCCAAAAATTGGAATGGCAACACTGGCCAACTTTTAATGACCAAAGTTGTGGCTTTCCATATAATACTGTAGGGGTGCAAAAATATGTCAAGTCTATAAATGAAAATCAAATCCAACAGTCAAATATTTTTCAAGAAACCTCTCTTCTGTCTGACCAGTCTTACAGATTACTTAAACTTTTAGTATCACTTCCAGCAAAATGGGGAACCAGGACTGAAAAAAAAAAAGTCAGAATGGAGGACACGTGGGAGCATGTAATCTATCTGTGTATAATCCATTGGACACCCCGATAATCTAGTCCTACCTAACCATCAGTTTATTATTGTGAGTTGCAGATATTCTCCTTGCTTGGAGAATCTAAATTTGTAGCAGGGATATCAGGTCAGGAGACTGAGGACCAGTCAGGGTCTGTAGTGAAACCCTGAAAGAAAAAAGTAGCTCAGTCAACAGCTACTATTCCTTTTTTCACAAGTGTTAGACTTGAGATTTTAAAGAATAAAATTTGCTTCTCCACCATACTGCCTCAGCTTGAGTCCAGTACAATACAGGAGGTTAAAGTGCCTGCAAATAACAATTTCATAATGATAAAATAAAATTTCCTCAAAGATTTTTACTAAGTAATTCCTTAGCAGTAATAATTTTTTTTTTCTAAACTGCCTATTATTCTAAAATATTCTGTGTGTATTTATTCTCTTCTACCATTAAGACCATAAGGAAAACATGCTGGTAGTCCAATATGGTGGCAGAGGAGGAGGTAACTGAGCTCTTAACATTAAAATACTGACTGCTCCCTTGGCAGACTTAATGTACAGTGAAATGTAAATTGAGGATCATAGTGCTTCATACTTAACCCCATGCTGGGACAAAATTCAAGATCCATCATTTGAATTCATGCCTATGTAGACCTACCTACTTACACAGCAGATATGATGTAATTTGGTTGGTTACGGTAATGAGACAGGAGATGCTGAATTTTGAATTGGCATCAGGAATCCTGTTTCATTCTTGACATATTTAAAAAAAGAATTGGAGAGACACCTGCCCCCCGCCCCAGTCATTATTTTCCTACGGCAACTTTGAAATACAGAAAGGAAAATTAAGACAGAAGATCTGGTGCAGACAGAAAAGAGTGGGTTCAGGAGATGGAGGTGGCCATTTCTCTTAAATTTGTAAAATCTCAGTTCACTGATTTCAGAGTCTCATTTTGAAAGCCAAAGATCACATCTGCTTCTCAACCACAACAGGATTTCAATTGCTTTGGTTGCTTTTGAACCTAAAAGACAGTTTGTGTTTGAGATAAGTCCTGGAAATAAGCAGTACATAACAGTTCTGAGCAGTTGTTCTAAACTGTTCTGGCATCTGTATATTTGTTAGATGTCATTAGCAACCTAGTTAGGTGAGAGATATCCTATTCCCCTGCAGCGTTTGCTATCCACATTAATAAATCTGTGGTTAGGTTTGACCAATGTGTCAGAGTCTCTGCGGGTGTACGTACAGTGGTGTAGCTGCATGAACTCTAGTGAAGCTGCAATAATTTCTACCAGCTGAGAATCTGCAAATAACATTCTGTGTTTTTTCCAATATGTCCATATATCTTGCTTTTGAATGGTCCATTTACAATAAAGCGTACACTGCTGAAGATTCACAAACCTTATTGACCCTCACATCTTTGCTTATGTGACTTTTTGTTATATTTTCATTCTTATCCTCAAATCATTTTGGGTGTGAAATTTTGTCAAATATTTATCAAAGGCAGGCAGGAAAGTGACCTGAAATCTGCATCTACTTACAGTCTAGTCTTCTTGGTGACAAGATAAAACCAGACAGGTGAAAGTCTCGAGAAAAAGAAATTACAAAGGCTGAGGACAATGCTCAAAACTAACATTTGCCACTCAGTCATAAACCCTATATTATTATTGCTTAGGAAAACATATCACCATTTGAAACCAACTTGGTTGGGCTCTACTTTTCTGCAATTAGAATAGATATCTCCTATACTGTCCTTTCCTATGTCTTCATCCCTGGGAACAATTCAGAGTTGTGCTGACCTGTTTTTCCCCCTCAACAGATTTGCTAAAATTCATCTTTCCATACTGTTATTCTTTGGAATTCTTTGTAGCTCTCTCTGATCTCAGTTTGTATGAATGGCTACTCAGAGTGCTCAAAGCAAGGGAATTAATCACATATATAAGTAATATACCTGGTCCTTCCAGAGAAGTACCTATGACCACTAGGTCAGCCTCGGGAGCTGCTGCAATTTCAAAGCTGTGATTATTCTGTGCTGCAGGTTACAATACATACTGCAACAATTTTCTTGTGCTGAGATGAGACATTATCAAGGACAAGTCCTGAATAATGCATCTCAGACGAGTTTTGGGAAGCACTACTTGTAGTATCTTTTCCCTCTGAAAATACTAGTCACATAGGAAGCCTTTTTAACTGTTAAATTTTATATCATACCCTCCAAAATAGATGGTATGTGCAGTATTGTAATATAATTCCTTCTTGGCAACACAGAATCTTCTCTAGCAATTTCTAGTCAATATATCCATTATATAGTTGAGTGCAGCGGGTTTTTTTTAAATTAAGAGGCAATGCATTTCTCATGTAGCATTCAAGCCTCTCCATCACTGTTGAGTTCACATTTTCCAGGAAATCTTCCTGTTGAATGACTGTGTACAGGTTTTACAGTAACTGCATGACAATATGCGTACAAAATCATGTTCACTTGAATACTTTCTTCTTCAGGAGATTCACTGACTGATTCTGAAGATGTTGATATACTGAATTATTATTAGTATCCTAACAGTAGTTAGCATATTTTTGTACCTGTTTACATAGTTCATCTCAATTTCCTTGCCATTACTGTGACAAGTTCTGATTTCTGCTTCTTACTCAAGACTTAATTCTGCAAGAACCTTATCACTTTGATCTGATACAATGGAACATGTAAATACCTGCCCAACTTAGATATGCAAGGATCTCATTAAAATACGGGGGCACCAGCATATTTAACCTTGAGGGAAAAATCTAGTTAACCAGATTGGGACCTGGACCATCTACATCTGGGTTCTATTATAATTTGCAAGAGGGTAAGCAGGAAAGCAGAAAATGTAATGTCCAAACAGATTCTGTTTAGTCAGAAAACAGAGGCTGAATGGGAGCCCCTAAAGACAAAAGACTGCTACAAAAAATAAGACAATAAACTATTATCTGTTTCTGCAGGGGGTGTGACACGGCTTAAAATCACAGAGAAATTTAGGTCAGGTATTAGTAAAACTTTCTACACTGGAGATAGTGATGCACTGGAATTGTGATGGCAGCCTGTGGGATTGTGATTAAATGAAGTTTTTTGAGAAACAAATTAAATGTTTATTAGATATGAATGGCTGAAGTACGACTGATGGTCGCCTGGGACAGGAGCATACATTGGGTAAGAACTGAAAGGTCTTCAGAATGCATTTTGTGTATTTTTCTCTGTGATAATTTGGAGATGCAGAGTTAGATGCCTGCATTCTTTAATCCATCTGCCTTTGTCCTCCTCTGTGAAGGAGAATACAAGCACTTGCCCAGTGACTGAGGCATGCTGTGAGGCTAAATGCAATAATGATTGTTAGCCAGTCAGATGCAATGGCACTAAGTAGAGAGCTGGAAAAGATAGATAGCACAGGCTGAAAAACTTCAGTAGATTTGGCTAGCGTGCTTGGACTGAAACTCTACTATCAGCATCCCTAGGGCTGCCAAGCTTTCAGTGACAGCAGAATTTAAACACTCATTTCATTGACTGCTGACTCAGTTCTATGTGAATTGAATAGGCAGTTCCTAGATTGAGAAGCAAAATGTAAAATGTCCCAATTCTGTAATTACTTACACATGAAGCTTAATTTACTTGAGTAGAACTATTAAATGTGACTATTCTCATGCTTAAAGACAATGACAAATATAACGGTTTGCAGCACAAAACCTCTCTGGGTTGTAACCAGATGTTGTTGCCTCAGTGACAACTAAACAGCCACTCACTCACTTCTTCGCCCTTCATTAGGATAAGGAAGAGGACTGGAAAGAAACAAAGTAAAACTCATGGGCTATAATATGTAGAACTTATATATAGAATATATAGAGTGAATAATGCACAATGTAATGGCTCAACACCCAAAAAATAATGCCCAGCCCATTCCCAAGCAGCCATCCTCCCACACCCCCAAGCCAACTCTCCCCAGTTTAAATACTGAGNTTATTAGTATCCTAACAGTAGTTAGCATATTTTTGTACCTGTTTACATAGTTCATCTCAATTTCCTTGCCATTACTGTGACAAGTTCTGATTTCTGCTTCTTACTCAAGACTTAATTCTGCAAGAACCTTATCGCTTTGATCTGATACAATGGAACATATAAATACCTGCCCAACTTAGGTATGCAAGGATCTCATTAAAATACATGGGGCACCTGCATATTTAACCTTGAGGGGAAAATCTAGTTAACCAGATTGGGACCTGGACCATCTGCATCTGGGTTCTATTATAATTTGCAAGTGGGTAAGCAGGAAAGCAGAAAATGTAATGTCCAAACAGATTCTGTTTAGTCAGAAAACAGAGGCTGAATGGGAGCCCCTAAAGACAAAAGACTGCTACAAAAAATAAGACAATAAACTATTATCTGTTTCTGCAGGGGGTGTGACACGGCTTAAAATCACAGAGAAATTTAGGTCAGGTATTAGTAAAACTTTCTACACTGGACATAGTGATGCACTGGAATTGTGATGGCAGCCTGTGGGATTGCAATTAAATGAAGTTTTTTGAGAAACAAATTAAACGTTTATTAGATATGAATGGCTGAAGTACGACTGATGGTCGCCTGGGACAGGAGCATACATTGGGTAAGAACTGAAAGGTCTTCAGAATGCATTTTGTGTATTTTTCTCTGTGATAATTTGGAGATGCAGAGTTAGATGCCTGCATTCTTTAATCCATCTGCCTTTGTCCTCCTCTGTGAAGGAGAATACAAGCACTTGCCCAGTGACTGAGGCATGCTGTGAGGCTAAATGCAATAATGATTGTTAGCCAGTCAGATGCAATGGCACTAAGTAGAGAGCTGGAAAAGATAGATAGCACAGGCTGAAAAACTTCAGTAGATTTGGCTAGCGTGCTTGGACTGAAACTCTACTATCAGCATCCCTAGGGCTGCCAAGCTTTCAGTGACAGCAGAATTTAAACACTCATTTCATTGACTGCTGACTCAGTTCTATGTGAATTGAATAGGCAGTTCCTAGATTGAGAAGCAAAATGTAAAATGTCCCAATTCTGCAATTACTTACACATGAAGCTTAATTTACTTGAGTAGAACTATTAAATGTGACTATTCTCATGCTTAAAGACAATGACAAATATAACGGTTTGCAGCACAAAACCTCTCTGGGTTGTAACCAGATGTTGTTGCCTCAGTGACAACTAAACAGCCACTCACTCACTTCTTTGCCCTTCATTAGGATAAGGAAGAGGACTGGAAAGAAACAAAGTAAAACTCATGGGCTATAATATGTAGAACTTATATATAGAATATATAGAGTGAATAATGCACAATGTAATGGCTCAACACCCAAAAAATAATGCCCAGCCCATTCCCAAGCAGCCATCCTCCCACACCCCCAAGCCAACTCTCCCCAGTTTAAATACTGAGCATGACATGGAATGCTGTGGAATACCCCTTTGGCCATTTTGGGTCAGCTGTTCTGGCTATGCTCCCTCCAAGCTACTTGTCCGCTCCCCAGATACTCATTGGCAGGCCAGTATGAGAAACTGAAGAGAATTTACTGCATGCCAGCTGAACTTGGTGCATCAAAGCATCCTACAATTAGTTGATAGGTTTTGATCTACAAAATTTGGCTTATTTATCTTTTTAATAACCTCCCCCCTCCAAATAGCATACTCTGGGAGAACAGTCATGCAGATAGACTTTTAGAGTACATTACGGCACCTTCACAGGTCCTGCAACACTGGCTGATACAAATAATTGCTTTATATAATGATGTTTTTATGTTCTTATGTGCTTTGGGTTTTGGCATGTAAAACTGACACCCCTTTTTCTTCGCTCACACTATTAACTTCTCAAAGCTCAGAGGTTGTGCTCTGTTAAAATACTTGCAGCTGATAAACTGTGGACTTCATGTTGTTTGATATTGGGTAATTTGGTCAGCCAGGAAAAGTATAATTTGAATACATCTGTCTGCATTGAACAGGTGAACTGTGGAATTTATCTGTCCTTTGAGAGACATCTAGAAGTTAGATATTTATGTCTGAATAACTCACTCTTACTCAAGTGAGAAGAATGAGGGTGGTCAATGGAGTTTTCAGCTAATCCTTAAGCAGGTTAGATCATAGAATCATAGAATCACCAGGTTGGAAAAGACCCACAGTATCATCATGTCCAACCATTCCTTTCTGCCACTAAACCATGTCCCCGAGAACCTCATTTATCCATCTTTTAAGGACCTCCAGGAATGGTGACTCAACCACCTCCCTAGGCAGCCTGTTCCAGTGCCCCATGATGCTTTCTGTGAATTTTTTTTTCCTGATATCCAGTCTGAACCTCCCCTGATGGAGCTTGAGGTCATTCCCTCTTGTCCTGTCCCCCATCACTCGGGAGAAGAGGCCAACACCCTCTTCTCCACAACCTCCCTTCAGGTAGTTGCAGAGCAATGAGGTCTCCCCTCAGCCTCCTCTTCTCCAGGCTAAACAACCCCAGCTCTCTCAGTTGCTCCTTGTATGACTTGTTCTC
>WAAB01018947.1:6610-37997 GCA_013389865.1 Piaya cayana
TTTTTTTTTCCCTTCTGCCTCCTTCAGGCAATCTCCTTCTAGGATGAGCTGGTTTGTTTTGTGCTATACAGGTATTTTCACCCTGCACTTTGCTCAGCTCTGGCACCAGAATTTCTCTGGTTTTATAGATCATTTAGATCGGCAGAGGGAGTGCGAGAGCAAGATAAAAAGAAAAGCACTTTGAAGCGTAAAAGGGGTTTGATCTCCTGGGGGCTCATATGAGCCCCTCTCTGAGATGAATTAGACCTGTGGAGAAGGGACCCAGCCACCTTATGAATGAGTCCTTCTGCATTTTCACTCACTAAAGGGACATCAGACCTTCTCAGCAATTGTTCTTCACCCGGTGGATGCGAGAAAATCTCCTGATTGCCTTGTAACAGTACCGACACCACAAAAAAAGCAAATAAAAAAAGTTTGAACTCTCCAAACTCAGAATCCAGGTTAAAATATATGCATGCAGATCCAGAGGAGGCCACGAAGGTGGCCAAAAGGCTGGAACACCTCCTATTCGAGGACAGGCTAGGAGAACTGAGGTCGTTCAGGCTGGAAAAGACTCTGGGGAGACCTTAGAGCAACCTTCCAGTACTTACAGAGGGACTACAGGAAAGATGGGGACAGGCTTTTTAGCAAGGTATATTGGACAGGATAGGGAGTAATGCTCTGCCTAAGGGAGGGCAGATTTAGACTGAATATAAGGAAGAAATCTTTTATGAAGAAGGTGGTGAAGCACTGGAACATGTTGTCTGGGGAGGTAGTGGGGGACCCACCCCTGGGAACATTCAAGGTCAGGTTGGATGGGGCTTTGAGCAACCTGATCTGCTTGAAGATGTCCCTGCTTACTGCAGAGGAGTGAGAACTGTAAATGTGCCTCCCAAACCACAGCGTTCTATGATTCTATGATTTAGAAATCAACGACATTGCCATAAAAAAAAGTAAAAACGTGAGAAGTATGTAGCCAGTCACTATTCCACCATATAAGAGAAAACACAAGGGATTAAGAGCTTTGCTAGCCAGCAATGGGACTTGATGAGCCTTAGGTTTGGCAATGACACGTGTTGTCTTTGATAGCCAAAAAATGCAAGGTCCTCAAACTTCGGGAGTTGCACAAGGCTGCATTTAAGTGCTGCTGAGGCCAAGGAGATTTAAGCACGCAGCTGAAAGCTTTGCTGAATCACAGCCTCAGCCTGTAAATATTTGTGAACTTAGTCCAAGAACATAGGGAACGCAAATTGTATGGATCCAGTGAGAGGCTGGTGCACCAGTCAAGGCACTTGACCCTTTCTGTTGTTTAACCAAAAAAATAAAAAAGAACTTCAAACAACTATTCAAAAATCTGCTGTTAGTTAATCTTTTTCCAGTAATTATTAGCCCAAGTAAGCATATCATGTGGCTACCTGTAAATACAAGGAGTTATTACACATTCCATTTGCAAGGGAAAAAAGCAGAGAAACCCCCCTAAGAGCATTCAAATAGTGTAATTAAGATAAAGGCGAAAAAACCAAAGGTCTTTCCTCACATCTATCTGCCTCACCATGCGGTGGAACTATTCGTTCAATGTCAGCTCCTGAAATAATGACGTTACAATAATGAGTCCAAATGACTTACAGAAGAAAAAGATCAAAGAGTCATAATTCATGAGGTAGCTCATGAGTTTCAGTTCCCATTAACCATTTTGATCTAGGCACCCATGAACATCCAGCCCTACCTGCAAGCTGAAAGTGTAGTTAGCAATTCTACATTTGGAGTGCCCCTGTCTATGCTGTGCTTGGTCCAAGGCTTGGAAAGCCACTTTCTGTGCTTTACTGTGCACTAGGGCAATGAAGTTGGTGAAGGTCTGGAGAACAAGTCTTATGAGGAGTGGCTGAGGGAACTGCCACTGTTTAGCCTGGAGAAGGGTGAAGGGAGACATTATTGCTCTCTACAACTACCTGAAAGGAGATTGTAGCAAGGTGGGTGCTGGTCTCTTCTCTCAAGTAACAAGAGAGAGGATGAGAGGAAATGGCATCATGTTTTGCTGGGGGAGGTTTATGTTGGATATTAGGAAAAAAATTCTTTACTGAAAGAGTGGGGGAGCATCAGGACAAGTTGCTTCAGGAAGTAGTAGAATCTCCTTCCCTGGAGGTGTTCAAAAAACATGCAGATGTGGCACCTTGAGAGATGATTTAGGCTTGATAATGTTGGGCTGATGGTTGGACCAGATGATCTCAAAGGTCTTTTCCCACCCTAATGATTCTACAGTTCTACTTCTGTACATTGCTATTAATAAATCCCCATCAGGAAACAGATCCGAACTCCCCAGCCTTTACACTCCCTGAGGAATAATTTATCCAAGAGGCACCGAAGGTCCAAGGTGAGATATATGGTTTCAGTATCATATTCCCAAGGCAAGATGGGAATCCTCTTGGAAAAATTTTATCTGGAAGAACAGTCTCTCTCGTGCACCCTCCTAGGACCACTGGTCTGGAGACTGCTAGACTTCTTAAAAAACAGCACCCAGGCTCAAGTGTTTGGCCTGGTCCTGGTAGACTTCACTCAAGAAGAGTTTGGTCCAGCTACTCCAAAGGCAGCAGCAGTGAAGTTTCAAGAACAAGCTCCTGTACTTCCTTGATCCTATCAGTCAGAATGGGTCTGAGGGACAGAGATGTAGGGAGTCTTCATCAGCTTAGGGAAAAATTTCCTCTGGTCCTCGGCCACTCTCAGATGAGACAGGAGGTCTCTTTCCTCCTTTACTTCCAGGGTAACAGAACAATGTCTCCAATACATGGTGAGACCTCACGGGGATCTGTTATGTGCTGCCTTGGTTTTATAGCTGAGAACTGGTGATGATAACATCACCCAGCCTTGCACAGGCTACTTCCACCATCCCTAGTTAATCTGCTCTCCTCCAGGTTGCAAGAGATCCTTCTGCAGACCAGAGCACAGACATGAGGGAGCAGTAGATCTCTGTCCGCCGCAGCTTCCTACCCTTATGCACGGCACCATAGAGTAGCTTTTCTTAATCCAGTAGATTTTTCAGCACCAGTTTTCTGTAATTGGCTGCAGTTCTCCCAGACTCTGGAGTAGCAGGTGAGACACAAAAATAGTAACTGCAACCTCACTGTGGGTTCTGGACTTCCTCTCAGTCTGCAGCAGGCTGTTGAGGTCATTCAGATGGGAGCATGAGGAAGGCTTCTAGTTTTGCGCTGTTGTGTGTCTCCCCACCCAGGCATCCAGCTTGGAGAAAACTCTGGGGACACCTTAGAGCAGCCTTCCAGTACTTAAGGGGGGCCTACGGGAAAGATGGGGACAGATGTTTTAGCAAGGTGTGTTTTGACAGGACAAGGAGTAAAGGTATAAAACTAAGGGAGGGCAGATTTGGACAGCATATTAGGAAGAAAGTTTTTACAATGAAGGTTGTGAAGCATGTTGCCCCAGGAGGTAGCGGATGCCCTATCCCTGGAATCATTCAAGGTCAGGCTGGATGGGGCTCTGAGCAACTTGCAACCCAAAGCATTCTGTGATTGTCCATGTGTTGTATGGTCTGCACAGGGACAGTCCACTCCAACTGGAGCTGCAAAGATCTTTGCCTTAGGACAATGTCCTGGTTGTCTTGCATGGAGAAGCCCTGTGGTCCGTAGTTCTTTCTTTGCAGGTTGTGATACTGCATGCTCAGTTCCTGAAGAGGGCATTGATGCATCATACATGGCCAGACTGGCGCTGTCCTGAAATAACTATGGCTAGACCTGTAGTTTTCCCATCCCAGCCCCATGTCCTAGCTATTTCCAGAGTTCTGGGTGCTGGCCCACCAAAGCCAAGTGGAAACTGTGCCTGAAAAAAAAGAGTCAGGCTGTTCCAAAAGAGAAATTGTTTGCTAGCAGATCAGGGGCTGAGTTGAAGCTATACCCCAAACCTCCAGACTTCACCAGTTCTGCATCTGCACCTTCACCCCCTCACCCGCTGACTTCTCCTCTAACAGTGATTTTTGCCTCCTCAAGCTGCTGATATGATCTGAAATACCTCCAAAACCTCCAGCCCTGAATGAGGTGTCCCTGCAGGAGTGTCACTGTGAAACTGTACCCCATGGCTCCTCCTTTCCACCTCTCTCCAGCAGCATTCCACCCCAGCCTGAGCCCAAAACTAAGGTTGACAGGTTACTATATCCACTCTCACTTTTTATTTCCCCTACGAAGTCTGGTGCAATGGGAAATGCATCATAAACCACATCATGACTGTACTGCACTCTGAAGAAACTCCCTAGTGAGGTGCACACTCTCCTTATAGGGGGAGGGATGAGGAACAGCCATGAGTCCATTTTTTTTAATTGAAGGGAGATTCACAACTCCTCTGTCCCAGCTAGCAGCAGAGCTGAGCTCAGAGTATTTTGTGTAGGTCTTGAGAGCAGATACTGGTCTCCATCACGCTAGGGACTATGGTCCCCAAACTGTGCCAGTCCCAGTGATGGTTTATGGTCTCCCAAACATACTGATCACAGAACAGGGTTGCAAACCACCAGGGAAGGCTTTCCAAACCCATCAGGGATGCTGTTGGCACAGAAAACTGCTTTTACACCACACCCTGTCTTTCTTCCCTAAAAGAAATTTTAGGGAAAAGTAATTATTTTCCTAAAGAATCAAGATTTATGTGAATCATCCTGGGCAGTTTCAAGTCAAATGATGATGAGTAGAAGAGCCCGCAAGGAGATTATGTTCTTTGCAGGGGAAAAGCAGCCACTGACCCACAGGAACATGGTACAGAGCGAGGGGGGCCTCTCTGTGCTTGGCAGAACCTGACTGAGAACGCAGGCAAAAAAATGAGATGATCTGTGCCCCGCTGTATGTGGGACCCCCTCCACCATGGTACCTGCCTCTGGCCACCCCAGCAGCCTCAGGTGTGAAAGGTGTGATCTGAGGCCTGTCCCACAGCGGCTATTCTCCCACCTGGAATCATGCAGAGGTGGCATTTGGTTCAGCAAGGCTCTGCCCTGGCTGGGGAGAGTGGATGCTGGTGGGGATGGTGCAGATGTACGGTGAGCAGGAGACGTTGAGGTGGGTTGGGAGTGGGGACAGGTAACAATGTTGAAGCGTTGCTCGGTGATGAGGTGTTATCCAGCCAACGCATCAATCTCCTCTCATGAACTGTCCCCTCTTGCTGTGGGGGAGGGAACTAGTAGAAACCCCATACAATCCTGTATTGCTATTGTCCTGCTCCCGGTATTTATCCTCCACCCTTCTGGAGGTGTTCAGTGTAGGGTCTAAGGCCAGCTTGGCACTGGATGTCCATGCTGGACAATGTGGCTGAGCCCCTCCATGGTCTCAAAGAGGAGACCTTATGGCATCTCCTTCTACCACCAGTGGAACAGGGAAGCTGAGATGGCCTCCACTTCCTAGCTGTAGGGCACAAAGCAAATGCCCCATTTGGTTGGTCCATCAGATGTGGCTGCACTCACAGCCACTGAGTCCGTTCACCCTTCTCAGGGGATGGTTTATGCCCACAGGAGATGATAGGACTGTGCAAGTCTGGTTGTGTGTGATGGGAGGAAAAGAATTGAAAGGGCAAGATACTTGGATTCATCCAGCTGGGTTGTCATTCTCTCCCTGGATTTATCACCCGCTGCTAATTAGAGGCAGACAGCTTTTTCTAATGTGGACAAGCCCTGGCTGCGTGCTCGCAGGCTGGGAGTGCCTGGCTTGCCACATGCAGGCAAAGGACTCTCAGATTCTGGAGCTTAGCTTGTGTCCTCAGGAACTTGCAAACTGAGCTGGGGCGGGAGGTTGTAGGGGGAAGGGGAGCAGTGGGGGAATATGCAGAGTAGCAAAAGCGTGGCAGGCTTTGCTGGAGCAAGCCCAGCCTTGAGCCAAGCTTTTCTTCTGGCTGCTGGCACCAGGCATTCAAAGAGGGATTGGTTTTTGTATCTTTCTTTTCTGTCCCTCTGAAGAGGCCTGAATGGGCTCTGAAGGGGAGAAGATTATTTAAACCTGACATCTCCCCTCTGGTCCTTCCAACCTGGTCAAGTCCAGAAGGCTGCAGATGCTCTTTTACCTTTACTCACTGTCCCAAGTGCCAGGAACTGCCAAGCCTTCCCTCCCAGGACACCCTCCCTGGATGGAGGCAGAGGAGGCTGCCCATGCTGCCCAGAGGGTCCCCCCATTGTCTTCCTTGCTCTTGGGGAGACCCAGCGACACAGCTGGGTCATGACTGCATGAGCTGCGGCAGGGTGGGGAGGAATATCGAATGAGTTGCAAGGAGCGGGAAGAACCCGCAGCGCAGTTTGGTTTGGCAGTGCCTTACGGACAATAAAAGGTCAGGCTGTGGAAGAGCCTGTTTTGTTTTTCTATTTCCCTGGCTTTTGTTCAAGGCTGTGTCCTTAAGGACAAGGATTCTCTACGCCGGTGGCAGGCTGAGAGCATGGGTGGGCGGTTGATTGTTTGTGCTAGTGGGTTTTTTAGCAGGCGAAGGATTTCACTTGAGCACAGGCTGTAAGAGGAGAAGTCTGGGGTGGGTGTGAGCTGAGGGTGAGACAGTGCTGGAACTGGGCATCAGGATCTGACTTGATCCTGGATCCAAAATGTGAGATATCTCTTTTTTGCACCGAGGTTTTGGGGCTACCAAAAGATCTGGAGGACAAGGAATTTGGGGAGGAGGTTGCACATACAGAATAAAGTGAGGGCAGTGCCTTGTCAAACAACCGCAAGCAGTGCCCAGGATAAGGTAGCAGGAAAGTCCATATGGAAATGGTCAAGTAAGGTTTGACAGTGTGCTTCAGTGGTCTCAGGGGATCAACTGCTTAACCCCTTGATTTTGGGTAAGATTTGAGGTTTTAAAAGTGGTACTGTTGCTTCCTAAACTTCTGAGGGCAGGGACAGCTCCCTACGGTTGTGCATGCAGAGTCCAGCCTGAACCCTGCTGTCCCACAGCCTGAGGGTCAAAGACCACAACACGCTGTTCTTGGAGGGGGGAGTTAAGCTTTCACCTCTATTATACCATCAGGCTCCACACAACAACCTCCTCTTCTTGGCCACTCTAGAAGGTCACAGAGAGAAGCTATGAGTCCCTGTGAGCCTTAGATGCTGCTATTATCCCTATTTTCTAACTGGACTTTCCTAAAAACTTCAGGATGCAATAAGGAAACTGGCTCTTGGATGAAAAGCAGCTGATTCAGGCTCAAATGAAGCAAGACCAGAGCTTGGTTCCTTTGAAGATCCAAAGGCTTTGATGCACGGGCCAGTGTCTTCTCCCTGTCTCCAGTACCTGCACTGATGTGGTGCTAAGTCTCAGGAGACTGCTGAGCAGCTGAACTGCTTTTATGGGCCAGACGAGTCTAGGAGTGATGTCAAGCTAATAATAACAGGCTGATTGTTAGTAATAACAGTCTGATCTAAAATCTGATCCATGAAAACAGAAAGAAGAGGAATATAATAGAAGCCTGTCAATGTGTTTTTATGGAAAAGGGGGTCTTGTACCAATTTGATTTCGCTCTTTTAGATCATAAGCATGGTTCATAAACATGATTGTACATGCAAGATGCTTGTAACATATTGGATTTGTACAGCATGACATTCCAGTGTGGGAAAAAAGCACCACGCATCAGTAGAGCACGTGTTAAATGAGCTAAGAGTTGGCTAACTGACAGATCTCAAAAAGTGATGATCAGTGGGGAATCACTAGTGACTGGATGTGTTTCTTCTAAGGAAAATCCTACTACTAAAGCCAAGTAGTCTTCTCCACCAGTGAGCTGGAAATAAAGGTAAAATTGCTCCCGAAGAAGTCAGGAGGGAAGAGAAACTGGTGTAACCAAGCAGATGAGGACAGCCAACCACAGGGACAGCCCTGGTCAGCTGCTCTTGGTAAAAAGCTGTTTCTATGCAGAGTTTAGCCAAGCTGGCTGGAAAAGTTATATCCCCAGGTAAAAGGGCCCAGTGGTGGGCTGAGGGACTGAAGTGTGATGGGCTGCAGTTCAACCTCTTCATGGCATGATGGATTGTGTGGCACAAGCTGACAGAGCCAGAAACATGCCTTTGTAGGGCTTTGCATTTGGTAAATCTGTATTCCATGATAGAAACACTCAATAGAAAATGGATGACAGGTTGGGCAGGGAATGTGTGTGGGGATGTGGTTTAATTGCATTAGAGATAGTCTGAAATTGGGCACAACATATAGCTCTGGTGTTCTCATTTTAGAGAGGATGTATAATTGTCTGTGTGGGGAGCATGCAGTCTGGACATAATTCCCTCTACAGTTATCGACACCTTAGAATCAGAGAGTCATAGAAAGGTTTGTCTTGGAAGGGACCTTAAAGATCATCCTGTTCAAGATCCCATTTGACCTCCCATTTGACAAGGTTGCTCAAGGCCCCATCCGACCTGGACTTGAACACCTCTAGGGAGGGGGCGTCCACAACTTCCCTGGGCAACCTCTGCCAGTGCCTCACCAGTCTCATTGTGAAGAATTTCTTAAGGTCTAGCCTAAACCTTCCCATCTCCAATTTAAGGCTTCCCCCCTAGTCCTATCACTCCATGCCCTTGTAAAAAGTCACTCCCCAGCATTCAGGTACATCACCATTCAGAAGGTGATGTACCTGAAGGTTCCTGGAAGGTTCCTACAAGGTCTTCCTGGCGCCTTCTCCAGGCTGAACAACCCCAATTCTCTCAACCTGTCCTCATAACAGAGGTGCTCCGGACCTCTGATCATCTCCTTAGCCTCCTCTGGATCTGTTCCAACTGTTCTATATCCTTCTTATGTTGGATATTCCAGAACCGGACAGTCCTAACAGAAGGATATGGAGGAGACAGTTGCAATGTCAGGAGAAGGTGCATACCCCAGGGAGAGTATCTCTCTGGAGTCACCCAGTCACAGTCACACAGTGTTGCACCCTATAAGCTATAAGATTTTCTTTACTTCTCTGGGGTCAGCATAAGACTACAGGATAATTCAGGCTGGAAGGGACCTCAGGATGTCTCATGCTCAAAGCTGGGTCAGCCCAGTTTCTCATGGCTTTATCCTAAAAACTTCCCAGGGTGGAGATGACTGATATAGCAGACTAAGGAGCTACAACAAGAAGTACTCAACCTATCTTCCCAGGTGTGTCACTTGGCTGTAGCTGGTGTAGTTATAGACATGCCTCTCTCTGCACTAGTGAGCTGTGTTGTCTCACTCAACCTAGCAGATCTGCAGCCCATAAAGAACCCAGAAATCTTTGGCCCTGTTTTTTGGCAGCAGTAGGTGGGTTTTCATGATAGCCCTTTGTTACAGCCCCTGTTTCGAGTGCTGAGCATCTGCCCACTGAAAACTTGAACTAGGCACCCTGAAACCCATCTGGCTGTTCTCTGTTATCCACAGCTCCCTGACTGCTGCATAACAAGCTGGTGTTGTTTGCCTTAAAGATCAAAGCTCATTTAAATGCGTTGCTTCTCCCTGTCTCCTCCTGATATCCAGACAAGATGCCCTGGCTAGGTGAATCAGTCCCCAGCTGAAGTCAGCAGCGCTACCAGCCTCACAGTTATCTCTGTGAGGCGGAGGCTGCTCTTGCGTTGAGTTTCTTCCAGTGCTGAGTTGTCAGGTCTCTAATCATCCACACCCCCGGTCCTTGGACTGAGCCCCAGCTTGGCTGTCACATGTCCCTGGAGGCTGCCTGTTGCTGTGAGAGAGCTGTGCAGCCTCCTCTGCTCTGTGAGCCCCAAGGGAGATGTTGCAACAGAAACCAGCACCTGCAGCCAGGGAAGGGCATTTTCCACAGCCGCTGCTTTTTCAGGGAACTCTCTGGCTGCGTGCAGCACATGTACCTCTCTGATGGGATGTGGGAGAAGCCATCAATTGATAATTCTTTTCTTTTTTTTTGTTTTTTTGTTTTTTGGTTTTTTTTTAAAGATGTGCTGACAAAGCTCCAGGTGGCTAGTTGGCAATCGTGCTTTCTCCTTGGCTGCTGACGCCATCAGGGAGTGACTCAGCCCTTCCCAAGCTCTGCGCAAGCCTCTTCCCCTCCTGCCACTCAAATATTTGCTCTCTCCAACAGTTGAAACAAATTCTGCCCCGAGGTCCTACCCGGTGAGCGGCTCAGGCAGGGCAGCACAGCTCCTTGCTGCAGTCGTGGCACGGAGCAGATTTGCAGAACCCCCTCTTCTGAACCGTGGGGATGGTCATCTAAATCTGGGTAAAGAGTTTTTCTTCCCCTCCTTGCTGTGTCTGCAGGGAAAGCTCCCAGGGCAAAACCCACCCCTGGTGATGCACGTTCCTGTACCTTTGCCAAGCAGTGCCTAATTCCCCTCCTGACTTTCCAGCTACATTTGTCATGAGCATTTTCATTCTCTTCCCAACTTAAGATTTGCCCTGCATTTTCATACCTATGGAAACGGGAGTTTCGAGATACGGCAGTACAAGGAGGGCAGCACTGCCTGCCTTCCTGCACCTCATGCCTAGACCCACAGGGTCCACTAGATCTTAGGGCAAAGTGAGAACTTCACCCATGCAGCCTCCTATCATTGAACAGCTTCTCCTTGACAGCGCATGTCTCCCTGGGCACAGAGGGGAGCTGGAAGACTCCTTTCAAACAGTGCAATGTCCTCAGGTGGAGATGTTGCAAAAAGGCTGATCCCAAGTAGGTTGACAGAAACAGTGGTGAGGGCCAGCTTCATCTGTGACAACCAGCAGCATTTCAAAAGGCTAGGTTGGATGAAGCTATGGGCAACATAATCCAGTGGAAAGTGTCCCTTTCCACTGTAGGAGGGTTGGAACTAGATGATCTTTAAGGTCCCTTCCAAACCAAACCATTTTATGCTTGTATGAGAAGAGGCAAGAGAGGGTTCAGCAAAACTAGGGCTCAGCACGCAGCAAGCAGAGAACTTGCTGTGTCACGAGCCTGGACCATGTCTGGTCTAGACTTTAATGAAGACCCTTCAACCTTCACCTCTGTGGCTCTGCAGGGAGCTGACATTCTGAGATGGTAACACTGATGGTGGGGCTCTGAGCCATGGGTCATCTCCCAAAGCTTTGACTGTCTCCAGCGTGGGTGTCTCTATGTGAGCTCGGCATCTGGGTTCCCTCTGTATTGGCAGAACTCTAAAAGACCTGTCCATGGCAGGATGAGATTGGTTCCTCCCAGCCTCCAGTTTTCTTGACTTGATCTCTGCTAACTGGAAGAGGAGCCAGGGATGAGACCATGCTGTGAGCACCTACCTGCTGGCAGGACTGAAGGTACTGCAATACGTGGCTACGATGGGGTGTGTAGATACCCAGCTCCTCCACGGAGAGGGGGCTAAGGCAATGCAGATGTTGACGTGAACTAGGAAGAGATCCCAGGACTTGTAAGTGGCCAGTTTAGACCTTTACATGCGAATCTAATTTGATAGACTTTCACAGTTCTCCTCTTGGGGAGGACAGAAACCTGTGCATGGAGTGGCAACAGCCTAACATAGAGATACAGGGTCTGTCCTGCAAAGGAGTGCATGTTTTTCAGTGATGGAGGGTGAGGAAGAATGCAGGCAGGTAGGAGACAGCGTGTACAGGCAGGACTGCAGATGAGTGTTCCTCCAGCACATGTGCTCACCTTCAGAAGTCCCCCTGGCCCTCCTGGTTGGGAGGCTAGGCAGCAATTAGGCTGATTGAAGGCCCAGTTGCTCATTGCACAACCCTGGAGGCAGTACCCCTTGCAGCTTCATGGTTCAAAGCATGGAGGAGATAAGGATCTGCCTTGCAGAGCACTTGGGGAGTGCTGGGGCAGTCCAAGGACAGCTCTGGCTATGCTGCCCTGCTGTGCTCTAACCTGCAGCCCTTCCCCTCTTCCAAGCCAGCACCTCAACAAAAAGCCTTCCTGAGTCTACAGCAGCATAGGGAGAGCTTCCTCCCCTGTTTCTCACTTATCCCACCTGACCCCTTGTAATTACTCAGGAGATCACACAATTGGTGTCAGCTTTCCTTACTTACCAACCTGTTCATGCAAGCTTCTGCTCCTCAGCCTCTGTGGAGCACCTGGTCTTTGCCTTTCTGCCTTGATCTTGGGGAGCAGAGTTAAAAATACAACTACTTTAATGAGTGAAACCTGCTTTCATCCCCTATGGGTGGTTTCTGCCAGTGGTGAAGCACTGAACAGGTCCATAGCAGGTGGAATATGTGTTATGTCTCCTCTGGATGAATGCTTGGGTATCTAACCTTGTTTGAGCCATGTTCTAGGAATTGTCTTTTGTCATTGGCCTTGTAGGAACCTGCTGACCTGTGTTCCCCTGCCCTAACCTGAGGCTGAACTGGTTGAATATCTTCCACCGGAAGAACGTTGCTGTGAATAACACTCACTGGTGAGGGTCAAAAGCTCCCCCAGAATTTCTGGCTCTGTTGAGTCATAGCAGTTCCCCAGAGTCCATCTCTTTTACAACTCTGCTGGTACATTGGTTCCTCCAGGACTCCCAGCTATGGGTCATGGCTGAGGGGGCTAGAGTTGGGACTGGATGGTAAGAGTGGATAAGTAAAACCCATCTTGTTTTTTCCAAACTAGACCTCTTTTCCTAGCAGGCCCTTCTTGCAGGAAATGTTGGGTCTGGGTCATTGGAACCTTCCCCTGCTCCTGGGGAAGGGAAAATATTTTTGCATAGAAAACACATGCCAGTTCCTCCAGAAATGCTCAAGTATCTGTTATGTCTTTTAGTGTCACATGTCCTGCCTAGCTCAGTTGCCTCCACAGTTTTAACTTGCTGTTGGTCCTGAGCCTGAAGAAAAGGTAGGCTGGACCATGGCTGACCACAAAGCAGCAGTGGGGTTTTGGATAAAAATTACATTACAGAGGTCATCCTTCTATCCTGACCTTGGACATCTGTCATAGTCTTAGAAGTCCTCCAAGGCCTTGTGCACAATGTCCTCCCTTCAAAAGTCCATTTTGCCAGCAGAAAACCTTCTCTAACAGTCAACTTGACTCCTCCTTGCTGGTGTGCTGAGCAGTCCATCCAGTCTGCCTTCCTGGGTGGACTGAGGTCAGCATCTCTTGTGTTGCTCAACTGGGAGACGCTGCCCAAAACCTCAACCACTGGGCAACAGCTCTACACCAGTTTAGCTGATAAACTGTTCTGTAATTGGAACAAGTAAGGGAAGGAGAACCAGTCAGCAGATCTCTAGCTGCAAGATCTTCCTAACCCAGGCATCCTTGGAACGTGTGTTTGTGCAGGAGGACGATGCATATTTAGGAGTTGGTTCCTTCCATTGCTGGTTCATGACAGGACCCAGAAATACTGGTCACAGTTGATCCAAGTATTTAATGTGTTTCTGGTACAAGGGCTGCCTGGTGCAGAGGTGACCTCAAATGATGGTGATTTCTTAGCCATGGCCTCTTGGGGGCCCAGTCAGGGCCCTTAGTTGGGCAGCTTGCTATGGGTCCAGGTCTTTCTACACAGAATAAAAGGCATCTCTCAGCCTTATACCTTTTAGCCAAGCGCACCAGTTGGGACATGCTGGACACAGGATCAGTGTGTGTGTGGGCTCTGCTTATGAAAATTATTTGATTATGAGGTGGGTTTTTACAAACTATGACCCACCTTCATAAGTCTGGAGGAGTGCCATGAAGTTGAAGTGTTTAGAGGGGAAGCCATTTGAGGAGGAGCTGAAGCATGAGGTTTAACAAGGCCAAATGTCGGGTCCTGCACTTGGGGCACAACAACCCTGAGCAGTGCTACAGATTAGAAGAAGTCTGGCTGGAAAGCTGTCTGGAGGAGAAGAACCTGGGGGTGTTGGTTGACAGCCAATTGAACACGAGCCAACAGTGTCTCCAGGTGGCCAAGAAGTCCAATGGCATCTTGGCTTGTATCAGAAATGGCATGGCCAGCAGGTCCAGGGAGGTTATTCTCCCTCTGTACTTGGCACTGGTGAGACCGCTCCTGGAATCCTGTGTTCAGTTCTGGGCCCCTCACCATAAGAAGGATGTTGAGGCTCTGGAGCGAGTCCAGAGAAGAGCAACAAAGCTGGTGAAGGGACTGGAGAACAGGCCTTCTGAGGAGTGGCTGAGAGAGCTGGGGCTGTTTAGCCTGGAGAAGAGGAGGCTGAGAGGAGACCTCATTGCTCTCTACAACTACCTAAAAGGAAGTTGTGGAGTGGAGGGTGCTAGCCTCTTCTCCCAAGTGACAGGGGACAGAACAAGAGGGAATGGCCTCACACTCCACCCCGGGAGGTTCAGGCTCAACATAAGGAAATAATTCTTCACAGGAAGGGTCATTAGGCACTGGAAAAGGATGCCCAGGGAGGTGGTTGACTCTCCTTCCCTGGAGGTGTTTAAGGGAAGCGTGGATGAGGCGCTGAGGTACGTGGTTTAGTGACAGATGGGAATGGTTGGACTCAGTGATCTGGTGGGTCTTTTCCAACCTGGTGATTATATGATTCTATTCTAAAGCCATTCAGTCTGTTCAGAGTGGAGAAGAGGAGGCTGAGGGGAGACCTCACTGAGGTCTACAGCTTCCTCACAAGGTGAAGAGGAGCAGGCACTGATCTCTCCTCTCTGGCAACCAATGATAGGACCCAAGGAAATGGCAGGAAGATGTGCCAGGGGAAGTTTAGGCTCGATATTAAGAAAATGATCTATACAGAGGGTGGCGGAGCACTGGAACAGATCCCTAGGGAGCAGTCATGGTGCCAAGCCTGACAATATTCAGGAAGCATTTGGACAGTGCCCTGTGGACCAGCTTTGGGGTCTTCCCACTGCCAGACCCTCCTCTGGAGAAGACCTCACCTGCACTGGAAGTAAATGCTGTGATGGCTGGACCCTATCTAGCAAGGTGCTGGCTTCTGCCCCTGCAGTGATCATGGTGACTATGCTGGAGGAATACTGGAAGTGAGGGCTGCCTAGCCTGGCAATCATCACTGAAGACATGCATGACTTGTTGCTGAGAGCTGGAGACAGACCATTCAGTGAGAATACTGGATGGGACAGAGGGCAGCCCATAGGGAAAATGGCTTAATGGAAATGCCTGGAGCCCAGGGTGCCACACCTCGAATCCTGTGGTTAGTCTTGGGCCCCTCACCACAAGAAAGATGTTGAGGTACTAGGGTGTGTCCAGAGAAGAGCAACGAAACCAGTGAAGGGGCTGGAGAACAAGTCTTACAAGGAGCAGCTGAGGGAACTGGAGTTGTTTAGCCTTGACAAGAGGACACTGAAAGGAGACCTTATTGCTCTCTACAACTACCTGAAAGGAGGTTGTAGAGAGGTAAGCGTTGGTATCTTCTCCCAAGTGGATACACAGGGAATGGCCTTAATTTGTGTCAGGGGAGGTTTAGATTGGGCATCAGGAAAAAGTTCTTCACAGAAAGGGTTATCAGGCACTGGAACAGGCTGCCCAGGGAGGTGGTCAAGTCACCACCCCTGGAGGTGTTTAAAAGGTGGATAGATGAAATGCTTAGGGATATGATTTAGTAGTGGACAGGTAAGGTTGGAGTTGATGATCTCAAAGGTCTTTTCCAAGCTAAAGATTCCATGATTCTATGATAATTGCAGTAGGTCTAACCACTTCCCTGCCATCACTGTTTGCTCCAGGAGGTCCCAAGGAAAGGGAAATGGGATGAGAGGGGGAAAATATCCCAGGGAATGGGCTGTGGATGTAGCTGCGATGCATTTGCAATGGGATGGAAGTGGGTTTAGGTTAAGTGGAGGCAGCAGAACCCTGACGCTCCCCAATTTGGCCAGAGTTGGGCTCTGCTTTTGCCTCATTCACCTTGCCAACTCCCCTATTAGCAGCACTGCAGCACACAGGGACATACAAAACAGTGAACGCTTTTTATTTCGCTGCTAGAGTGAAACCACTGTAATTCCATAAAACTCAAAAAAAAAAAAAGTGATTACTAAAAGGCATACATTTTTTCCTTTTTTTACACAAGATGTAAGTAAACAGACAAGTTTCTTTTTAAAAACGTTATAAAGTGTCAAGATCCTATACCTCATCTGCATATTCAAAGTGATGCTGTCTGATACAAAAAGCATTGGGTATAATAATTTAGCTATGGCTCAGACCAAAAAAAAACCCCAAACAAAAAATGTCATCTGGGCTTAATCTACATGCTGCAACGGAGTTATAAAGGAAAATATGCAGTTCTTTGTTGCACAGAAAGAAACAGCAGGGAAGTTGAGAGTTCACTGGGAGATCATCATCTAAAGGGAAGCTGAGCCCCCTCCCCGGGAATGTCTGCTACAGCCTGCGAGTAGGACCGCAGCCGGCCCGTGACCCCCCACTGTGCAAAGAAACCAACCACATTTTTCTCCCACCAGACAATATCCCATCCAAATCCACCCACCGAACTGTACCTACCCAGCCTGCTGGAAGCAAATGAGATATAAGACCCTGGAAACTGCATGTAAGTCACGAATCTCCCTGTGCACTTTCCCACTGGGACTAATAAAAAATAAACAAACCCAATGAAAGAAAAAAAAAAAAAAAGAGAGAAAATGACTCGTCCTATTATAGATAGAGCAAGACTCTGCATCCTCGGGAAATCTGTTACTCATAAACCTCCTCATCCAAAGCTCTCAGCCCAAGCACCAGAGTGTCAGCCTTAGTGCAAGACTCACATTATGAATTTAAAAATGCTCAGCCTTTAAATATGCATCACCAGACTATTCTTAAATAAAAAGCTGGCCATTTGTGATGGCCAAGTTGCCTTCCTTCCTATCGCAGCCCCCCCACGCACTCCATCCCAAAGGCAAATATGGAGAACAGAGGGGACAGATAAGCCTCTTAACCAAAATGCAGATAAGGGGACATGTGTGCCACTGGTAAGAGAACACAACCAGGAACTCCTGCTCAGATCTATTCCCTAACTTGAGGTTCAGCCATGATTCATTCCTGGGAAAAGCTTACAAGCTCTTGGTTTGATAGTTAGGGCATCTCTGCTTTGCCATCCCTTGGGTCTCCTAAGCTTTTGCGACCAGTTTGGAGCCCTGCTTCTGGAAACTGTGGAAGGATGGAGGGTTTCCATGGATGGGGAAGGGAGGTGGATAGGGACAAGGAGGTATAAAGCCCAGTTTGTGCCTTTCCTTCTGCAGAGAAGGGCAGGATAAGGTGGTTGGTTTGTAGCCAAAGCCATCGGGGCATCTGTTCCCTGTGACATCTGCCAAGAACCAATGGAGACAAATGCGATAACAGAATCAGCAAATAGATCAGATTTTTAAGGCTCTCCTTTCAATGTCTTGTCATCTGAGGTGAAATGTGAGCCCCCCAACCAGCCCGAACCATGAACTCTTTGCCACTTAGGCCTTGGTCTACTGAGCTCCAACTTCAACTCTTCCCTAACTGTTCCAAGATTTTTGTTAGGGATCTGGTCTCTTCCTCAAGATTTCTAACCCCAAAAATTCTAATCCCCAATTTCCCCAGCCTGTTGTTTCTGTAACACTCTCTGAGCTGAGACATCAAGGAGCTGGTATCTCAGTGGTAGAAGCCCAAGTCCATATCAAGAAACTCCCTAATATTTGACAATCCAACCTGGAGAAGCCTTGGAATGGATTCAAGCCCTCCATGCAAGAATAGCAGCTCCTGGGCTGCCGAGGTGTCCTCTCCACAGAGCAGCATATGGGAGGTGCCAGCAAGTGCCAGTACAGGGGGGAGACAGCCATTCAAAAAGAAAAAAAGGTAGGACAATTACAGCAGCAGGGTTTTGGTTTTCTTTTGCAGTGGTTCACAAAACAAGGGTATGAAGATGCTGCTCTATCAGCCAGAGGTGCTCAGGATTTGGCCACATAGGACAAAGACTGCTCTTAGACTAGAAGCTCTCTTGTTTTAAAGGTGGTTGGGTTGATGCTACATAAAGTGACAGAACACTGCAAAGCTTGTCCCCTCCCCATGTTCTCCTAAAACCAAGCCCACCAAGCTGAGATTTAAATGTACTCTCATCAGAGCTCAGCACCATACACTTCCACCATCAAACCCTGCACAGAGGAGGTGGAGAGTTCCTGTGGCCAAAGGAGGCTGAATTCAAGCTCCTCTGTCCCCACTTCAACCGCTACTCAAAAGCATCCTGGCTGAAGCCCTGGACTGCTTGCCCTGGGCAATCTGCCTTGTGATGCTCCCATGACTGTGGGTGAGGAAAATATTTCTCCTTCTCTTCTTGCCAGGGCACAAAGTTCTCCACGCCTGTAAAGCGGTGGTTCTCACTGCTTTATCCTAAACTCTTTGCACGTCATGGCACAGCCTTCTGAGTCCGGGGAGCACATGAGACCACGAGGTCCCCTGGCAAAAAAGGATTGGGGCTGTCCCTGTCACAATGCTCAGCCACCTCCTTACTGCCCCTGGGGATGAAGCAGCACCTATTTTAGCAGCAGGAGGACACAACGGGGCAGGAAGAGGATGGTGACCCACTGAGTGGGACTGCTGCAATACAGGATCAGGCCTTTTTATCAGCCCAGTTTCTCACCCTTCCCAAGCAATGCAGACCCTTCAACCACTGCCACCTTCCCCACAAGGCATAGGAACCTACAGCCTGGAATGGGGCAGGAGTAACTTAAGGTATCAACAGCTGTCCCAGATTGTGGGGGCTTGGACAGGCCTGAGGTGTGCGGCATGACCACTCCAGGGCCATGCGTGGAGGATCTCCACCTTGTCCAGCACCATGGCCCATCCCATGGGATGCCCATCCCTGACGTGCTGTGGGGCTGGCTTCCATAGGGAAAGGCTATGAAAACTGCTCTTAGCTCCTCTGCCCACATATGGAGGCAAGAAGCCATCTCCTACCATTCTGCAGGTACCGGAAGTGTCTAACCAGCCTTCCTTACCACTTATCCCAAGAGATCAACCCTCTAAAGCAAATGTCTCTGGATACTATTTAGGAAGGCACACAAACCTATGGACATTCCCAACACAGGACACTGAGGGCATCTCAAGCTGGGTAGCCTAAAACCACAAGATGCTGGATGACTAGCCCTCCTTGCCCCAACATCTGCGATCCTCTGCAGCTGAGGGGGTGAGCAGCAGGACATCCAGATCCTTTTGGTCACATGCATGTCCCAGAGACAGCAGTTGGCTGTGACCTGGAGCTAGGGATCAGGATGGGGAGGTATGGGTCACCTCCTGGGCTCCACCAGGCAGTGATGGGAGAAACAAAGGTCAGAGGACGTGTGGAAGACAAACAGATTTTTTGTATGTTTTTTTTTTCCTTTAATTAGCAAATTTCTTCTTATACTCATCAAAAGAAAATACACCCCCATGACCCCTACATGCCCATTGCCCCAGCTGCTGCAAGCGTTCAAAGGCAGAAAGTTGAGAGATGTTTAATGTCCTGGCTCAGGGGCAGCTCTGAGTACACTTCACCAGGGCACGCACTGGGGGTTCTGGGGTGCCAGGCATCATGTTACGGATGCCACTGGGTGTGGGAAAGGCAGGTGCAAAATTTGGTGCATGCTCCTGCCAGGAGGACCCAAAGTCCCCTAGGGGAGCTGCAGCCCAGCCCCTTGGACAGCAAACGCATCAGTGAGGGACACAGATGTGTCCTGAGATACGCATTGTGTCTCCAGGGCATCACAGCCAGAACTAGGGCTTGTGCCGTGGCTCAGTGATGGGGACACCACAGCAGAGAACCCACCACCCTCTGCATTGAATTTGGAAAGTATAAGTAAGAGCACCCCATGCTTTGGGAGACCCAGCGCTGACCATGCACCCTGGCAAAGCTGGGTGCCTCAAAGCCCCATGACGGTCCTTGAGTTTCCCAGTGCCACTGCCTTCACTGCAGCAAGCCCCCAACAAGACCCACCTGCAGCATCCCAAGTGGCATCAAGGCAACAGGGAAATGGTGAAGTGGCAGAGGGGACAGGAGAAAGGGAATGGTGCTAGGGACACTTAGGCCAACCATTCCTTTGGCCACAAGGTGAGCCCCCTTCACCTCTCCCTGTTATCACCATCTTAACCCCTGAGGCCACTGCACCATCCCCACCTCTGTCCCCACTGCTACAGCCCTTATATATAGGGAAGACGTGGGAAAGGGTTTTTCTGGGAGTGCTGCGGCCCTTCTGCTCCCCATCCATTCTCAGCTGGCACATCACCTGTCTGCATAACCCCAGACCAAGAACCCTCTGCCCATCCCTTTCAGTGCAAAGGAGAGGGGAAAGGGAGGAGGTGGAGGAGGAAGGTGATGAAGCAGCATCACGTGAGCTCACTGCCTGCTAATGCCAAGAATCAAAGGGCAGAGCTGCCTTCCCTCCTTGAGACTGTAGCTGGAGAGAGCAGCCTTTTTCGGGAGTCTAGCCAGACAGTCGTGCTGTGGATGCTGGAACAAGTTGGTGGAGCTCTACGTTCCCTCACCCCAGCCCTGTCAGTGGGGCAGCACATGGGGTGCATGGGGCTGGGCGAGGAGGTGACGGGGTGGGATGCATGTGAGTGCCCGGGTGTCTATGTGCACAAATTTTGGCAAGAGGTCATTGAGGTTACATGATGCAGCATTTGTTCTTGTGGTTATGAGGGTCCTTAAATCGGAGTCTCTGCTTTGGTCGGTATTTTTCCAAGTACGTCAGCTGCTTGCTGTTGATGGCTCCTCTACGCTTCCTGTGGAGACACGGAAGGGCCAGCTCAGTCAGTGGTGTGGCAGAAGACCCCCCATCCCAAACCCACTCCCGTCAGGATGCTGAATCCCCCTGTCTGGAGAAGGAAGAGATTTGGATCCTGCAGCCTTGTGCATCTCCCAGGGATGGAGACAGGTGCCAACCCCATCAGTTTTATTTGCTCATGTGCCCTGTGAATCTTAGGACACAGAGAGCCAAGGAAGAAACACATGGGGCTGCCTGAAGTGGGGCGCATGCTAAAAAGTCCCCGAAGGATGCTCTCCAGACTCCTACAGCCTGATGCAAAGGCTCAAGATGCTTGGTGTGGGCCCTCATTTTCTTCCATGTGAAAAGGAGAGAAAAGCAACACTTGCACCCTGAAAAAAAACCTTGAGGCATGCTATCTCTCTGTTCCCTCAGAGCGGGGGGTGCTTTCTCCTTTAACACAGAAATGCGGTTCAACTTACTGTCGGATGAACTGGATGGCATCTTCATACTTCATCCCGCTCTCAATCAAGGCTAGTGCGACAAGGACGGGAGCACTGAAAGGCAATGGCAGCAGCGGTCACTCCCCAGCCACGTGGCCAAGAGGCTGAGATCCTATCCTGGGGGATGTAATGGTGACATTGCAGGAAATTGCCTGTGCTGGCTTTTAGTCTGCAATTTCTGGCCATTTGGCTGCAAGTGCCACCCCAAGGAAATGCTGATTTTAGGGGTAAACCCCCCAGGACACAGCTGGCAGCTGTTTGCTGCTCTTCTAATAAGCACGGGGACTTTGGAGGCAAATCTGTTGGAAAAATGGATGCAAATAGACATGCAAAACTTGACCTATGGCAGGGGTAACAGCAAAATACAGCAGATCTCAAAAAGCATCAAGTCCCAGTTGTAGTGGGAGGCTTTTTGCAATATTTACATGATAAGCTCTTAGCAAAAGCTAAACAGCCAGAGGGCACTGGCAGGACGGCACCGAGCACCCTGGGTCCCCACCCCAGTGTCCAGGATTTGCCTATGGTAAGTGCAGAAAGAGCTCAGACAGCATGTCCGCCCATCAACACCCACTCCCACTAAGGTCTCTGCTGCATGCACAAACCCTGCTCAAAGGGAGCCTGGGGAAGGAGGAGAGCAGTCATGGGGCAGACGAGGCACCAGGCTTAGACTCACCGCCCCAGGCCAGCTACGCAGTGCACAGCCACGCAGCAGCCAGGGTCTTCGCAGAACTTGGTCTTCAACAAGTTGAGCCAATCTTCCACTATCTTGCTGGGAGGAGGTGCTCCATCATCAAATGGCCAATCCTGGAACGTTGAGGGGAGAGAAAAACATTGTCACACTCCAGGGTAAACTCAGAGGATAGTTTTCTCCCCAGGGCAATGGCATTTCAGACCTCCACAGCAGGGAGGCCAAAGCGCGTGCTGGGAATTGGACTCATAGTACAGGTCTGCAAAGATAGAGTGGGTTTTGTGGCATTCTCTGGCATGTAAGAATCCCCTGGATGCTTCAGCTTAGGGTTTGCAACTGGACAACTCCAGGTCCAGGGTCCTCCCATCTTCCAGATAGGTTCTGCTTCCAAAAGCACCTACAATATGTTCTCTGTTTCCAACTGCCTCCATGGGCCAGGGTGGCCGTTGCCTGCCTCCTCCCTGTTCAAATATGTTTGGGGGTTGGCAGCAGCTGTTCATATGATCATGTTGATGTTCAGGGAGCTGCAACTCACATTCTCCTCCCTGCCAGCTCCAGTGTAAAACCCGTGCTTGGGAGCACAAAGCCACTTGGCAGGAAACAAGCAAAGGTGATTTGGAGATGGCTGTAATCTAGGAGCCTGAGACAGTGCCAAAATTCAGTGTGGAGGAGGTAGTGAATACACAGTGCCTGAAGGATGCTGTGGAGACTTCTTAACAGCCCCAGAGAGAGCAGAAGGGAGGGAGGCCTTTCCTAATCACAGAATCCTAGAATGGTTTGGGTTGCAAGAGACCTTGAAGATTATCCAGTTCCAGCTCCCCTGCCATGGACAGGGACACCTTCTTCTCCACCAGGTTACTCAAAGCCCTATCCAACCTGGCCTTGAACACCTCCAGGATGGCATCCATTACTTTTCTGGGTAACTTATTCCACTGCTCTACTACCCTCACACAGAAAAATTTCTTCCTAATATCTGACCTAAATCTCCCCTCTTTCAGGTTAAAACCATTACACCTGGTTCTATGACTGCACCCCCTGAAAAACAGGGCCTCCTCAGCTGTCCTGTAGGCCATTTAACAGCATCTTTCAGGAAAGGCTCTTAAGAGACAAGAAAAAAAGCCCATCTTCTTCTGAGCTTCATCTTCAAGTTGCATGGACTCCACACTGGAGTTTGGTGATGAAGTAGATAAAATGGTTGTTGCATTAAGCAACCCCTGGCCCTGGGCTCTGCTGTAGGGGAAAATTAACCCCTCCTTGCCTGTGACCACTACAAGAGAGACTGTTTCTCCTCAGGGGCACTGGTCAAGGCTGTATGTCTGTCCCAAAATGGGGAATCCTCTCCCAAAATGGATTAGGCAGAAGGAGTGTGGTCACTGACTGCACAGCAGTGAGAGATAAAGACAAGCGCGTGAGCATCACCTGGAGGAGATGTGGCATGGTGATCCTGGGTGAGTGGGAAGCACAAGACCATAATCCTCATGTTTGAGGAGTGAGTCACTAAGCTGCTGTGCTAGTCATCCTTGGTGTAAGATAGCAAAAGTAGCTGCTGAGCTTCACTTCAGTCTTTGAACCCCTAATGAGATTTCAGTGTGGCTTTGCTAGGAAACAAGCATGTTAGACTTCATGGTACCCTAATGCTTGAGCTAACTCTCCCTGTGCCTGTCCTGCAAGATCATCTCCTCCCTGTGACACCTGGAGAACACTGTTTCAGCCATGAGTGCAGGTCACTGGCTTGCACTGGGGACCACACACCGTATCACAAAATCATCAGAAAAGTTTGGGTTGAAGGAACCTTTAAAGGTCATCTAGTTCCATCTTCCCTGCCACAGTCAGGGATATCTTTCACCAGATCAGGCTGCTTAAAGCCCCAGCCAGCCTGATTTTGAATATTTCCAATGAAGGGATATTCCCATCTTCTCTGGTCCAAGGTCTCACCACCCTTATCATAAAACCATTTATTCTTTCTGCCCAACTTAAACCTACCCTCATTCAGCTTAAAACTGTTGTGCCTTGTCCTGTCACTACAGGCCTGGATAAAAATTTTCCCCATCTTCCTTATAACCTCCCTTTATATATGTTGAAAGGCCACAAAAAAGATCTCCCCAGAGCCTTCTCTTCTCCAGGCTGAACAACCTGTACTCTCAGTCTTTCTTCACAGCAGAGGTGCTCCAACTATCAGGCCACTATCATGACCTCCTCTGGACCCTCTCCAATAGGTCCATGTCTTCCCTGTGCTGAGGACTACAGAACTCAACACAGGGCTCCAGGTAGGGTCTCACCAGAACAGAACAGAGGAGGAGATTCACCTCACTTGACCTGCTGGCTATGCTGCACAGGATACAACCAATGACAGTACTGGCAAGTGCATGTTTCTGTCTCATGTCCCATTTCCCCAAGTCCTCTTCTGCAAGGCTGCNACTTTCCCCATCTTCCTTATAACCCCCCTTTATATATGTTGAAAGGTCACAAAAAAGATCTCCCCAGAGCCTTCTCTTCTCCAGGCTGAACAACCTGTACTCTCAGTCTTTCTTCACAGCAGAGGTGCTCCAACTATCAGGCCACTATCATGACCTCCTCTGGACCCTCTCCAATAGGTCCATGTCTTCCCTGTGCTGAGGACTACAGAACTCAACACAGGGCTCCAGGTAGGGTCTCACCAGAACAGAAGAGAGGAGCAGAATCACCTCACTCGACCTGCTGACTATGCTGCACTGGATACAACCAATGACAGCACTGGCAAGTGCATATTTCTGTCTCATGTCCCATTTCCCCAAGTCCTGTTCTGCAAGGCTGCTCTCAATCCCTTCACCACCTGGGCTGTACTGATAACAGGGCCTGCCCTAACCCAGGAGCAGAGCCTTGCACCTGGCCTTGTTGAAACTCATGAGGTTCTCACGATCTCACTTCTTAGCCCTGTTGTAGTCCCTCTGGATGGCATCACCTCCCTCAAGTGTATCAACTACACCACTCAGCCTGGTGTCATCTTCTAACTAGCTGAGGGCGTAAGCAATCCCCATCTATGTCACTGACGAAGACATGAAACAGTTTCAGTATATTCAATACAGGATATCCATCCTGCACCATAAAGCTTCCTACAGTAAAACACGCACAACGCTGGTTCCCCGGCAGGATTTCTGCCCCATCTCTGATCTGCTGGTAGAGCTGCTAAAGCACCAAGTGCTGCCCAGGCAGCACAGCTGTGAGGAGGACTGGCTGCCAAGGAACCACTGGTGAATGTAGCTGCTAAGCAGGCATCCACATCACAAGACACTGGCAAGACTCACTAACCGCTGCCAGCTTTAGATAATTCTCAGGATTCCCCTATGGCACATGGAGGAGTCAAAAGCAGAGAAGGCATCCAAAACACCAAGGAAGCGCATCCAGGATGGCACCACTGTGGACACTGTGGCTGCAGATGCCAGCACCCAGGCATGTTGCACTAGAGTCAGGCCTTAGCCAGCTTGTGCCTATTCCCCCCCAAAAAGGGGTAGGATATACAGATATATGGGCACAGGTTGCCCAGAGAGGTAGTAAATGCCCCATCCCTGGAAACATTCATGGTCAGACTGGATGGGGCTCTGAGCAACGTGATCTAGTTGAAGACATAATGAGGGGAAATGATCTCAAGTTGTACCAGGTTTAGACTGGATATTAGGAAAAAATTCTTTATTGAAAGGGTTGTCAAGTATTGGAACAGGCTGCCTGGGGCAATGGTGGAATCGCAACCGCTGGAGGTATTTGAAAGACGTGCAGATGTGGCACTTAGGGACATGGTTTAGCAACAGATTTGACAGGGTTTGGTTTATGGTTGAACTTGATCTTAAGGGTCTTTTCCAACCTAAACAATTCTGTGATTCTAAGATGTTCCTGTTCATTGCAGTGGGGGTTGGACTAGATGGCCTTTAAACGTACTTTCCAACCCAAACAACTCTTATGGCTCTAGGATTCTGTTTTTTATATTTGATATAAACATACAGAGATATATCTATGTGTAGATACACAGGATATAGATACCACTTTATACATATTGATGCCCGCTCTCTGGAAGTGTTCAAGACCAGGTCGGACTGGGCCTTGAGCAGCCTGGTCTGGTGGGAAGTGTCCTGCCCATGGCAGGTGGTTGGGACTGGATGATCTTTAAAGTTCCTTCCAACCCAAACCATTCTATGATTCTTTATATATAGTTTCTATAAAGTTACAGAAACCTGTATCTTCTATAAGAATATTTTGCATAGTTTCTATATCTAGGCAATAGATCTCTCCCTACATACAACGTATCCTAGATATAGATATCTCTCTATATAAGACATGTAGAAAGATATGTATATTTTAGATTTAGAAACTCAGACTGACAGACTCCAGCCAGAACGAGGTAAAAGGCAGAACTTGGTCTGTAAGAGAGCAAAGACCTCCTACGTACAGATCCTATATGTAGAATACAGCTGTCTTTCTCTTTAAGATATATCTGATAGAGACAGAGCATCTATCTCCAGGCAGATCTGCATCTGGAGGGCTTGTATCTAAAGAGAGACAGAACCTGTTATCTTCCACATCTCAGAGGCTCTAGGATATTGCTCCCTCTCTTTCTAGGATATGCGTTACACAGAGAGTGCTATATAGAGAGGACCTACACAAAGGACCACCCCAGGAGAAAAGACGCACTTCCAAAACCTTCCTAAATGACGAACAGAGCCTTGCTTTCCAGCTGGAGTTGAACTCCCTGGCAAGGCAATCACATCTGACATCATCTCCAATTACTTATCAGCCGAGATACAGCCCAGGCAGCTGCCTGCTACATCTCCCTGCCTTTTCCTACTTGCTGCCTGCTCCCTTTCACCCCCAGAGCTGTACTGCCTGGCAGCTGGAAGAGAAAAAAACCCACACTGCCCCAGATAAGATAACGCTGAGGGTAATGGGAACCACGCTCGTATTCCACGGGGGATCTGGCGGTTTCGTCCCCTGGATGCTTTAAAGTCCAAGCGGCAGGCAGGGAAGGCAGCTGCAGACTCGACCGTATGAGTCACAGTTTCGGGTGCGTAGGCAGCACTTTCTTTTTTTTAAAGCACCAGCCCTATCTCGGCTTCTGGAGCGTGCAGCCTGCCTGCTTCACCCCAAGGATGAAGCTCCTCAGCAAGCATGATGCCCCTTTGGTCTATCTGAAATGTATGGTGATTAGCAGAGCAAAGGGATGCAGGTATTTAAGCAGGGGAGGGCGCAGTCACCCCAGCACTCATCCTGTCAATCACCTACCATGACGGTGATGCCATCCTTCTCCAGGGGGGTCTTGTCATAGGTCACTTCGCACACTCGCACAACCGTGGTGGCACCATATTTCTTCAGATCCTGGGGAAGGAAAGAGAATGAGGGGTCTAAAATCATCCTGCCAATTGCACTCCAGTTAAGCCAAACATATCTGAGCCCTGCTATGACCACATGGACCACAATGGACCCTAAAACAGCACCATGCCCCATTTCTGGACACTCAAGTAACGCTCCTGTGGTTCATCCAGCCTGGGAAGCACAACAAAATGTGAAATCCCAGGGCACCTAAGCTGCGTGGCCATGGTAGGATTTTCACCTAGCACCCCCATGACTCCTCAAACTTGCAAGCACTAATGGGGCTGTTTATTTTTAAGCCCCAGTGGCCACACCAACAGGGTCTTTACACCCCAGGCAAAGAAACATCTCTGACATGGGCACAGGGCCTCTGAAAGACAAATTATTTGTGCCCAGTGAGGTCGCAGCTCCTGCTGCAGAAATGCACAGAGGTGGTTGGGAGGATCTTAGCGCTCCCAACCGACTGCACTCAGCATCTTGAAGATTGCTCAGGGGCACCTTCTTAACCTCATTGCCATATCCCGTCATCACTCCAATGCGCTGCAAGCTTGGGCATGGGACTTGGGCTGTTTCCAGCATGGCTTATCACCCGTTGTGCAGATTGCCCCTGGATTATGTGCCGCTGTACCAGCCCTGCTGGGTGTTGCATGAAATCTTCCCCTTCAGTGATCCATCTCCTTCCTTCCCTGCTTATGCTTGCCACACTACAGCAAACCCCTGCATGCTCAGCAGCTTAGTCAAAACTTGAAGAGGCTGGAGGAAAGGGGAATGTTTCCACCTTCTCATTCCATCACCATGTACGTGGTGTGTAGGGCAAGCCACAAATCCAAATCCCGATACCCTTCCTGTGGCTCTCTGAGCTGCTCGTGCTCACATGTGTTTCTTTGGGTGCATACTGCAGGGGTTTGCTTAAGCCCAGAGGATGCACATCAGAACCCAGCGGGGTTTAGATCTAAGGCATAAACCTTTCACCAGGCTCACATGCAGTCCCAGTTCCCCCTGTGAATGCAATAACATCCCAAATCAACTCCTTATAAGCAGAAGTTGCTTGTGCTGGCTTGAACAAATTTGCAGGATGCAGTGTTTCCCCCAGGCACTGAAGAAAAGAACAAGTAAAAGCCTTTTGCCCCAGGCCGTGGATACATATCCATCAGTCTCTACCTAACATCCATTTCCTGCCAGAGCCAGAGGCACATGACAGCACCAAGCCTTCCAGCACCTTATGCATGGCCCAGTACACTCCGGGCAGTGGAAAGATGCTGGGATATTTGGGATAAGAAGCCCTTATTGAGGTGCTGGGAGATGCGGGGGAAGTTGTGTGTATCACTGCAAAACCCCATGATGTAATGGGCTGGTGGAGCTGGCAGGGGATACAACAGGGATGGTGGAACATCCCTGCCATGCCTAAAGACCATACTTGGGGTCCTCCAAAATGTCATGCCCTGAAAAGCCAACAGTTATCTGATCCACCACGCCAGGAAGCCACTGGGGTCACAGTACCACAGTGGACGTGCTGCTGCCTCGTCCTATGGAGGCTTGATCCCTGTTGCATCTCAACATTGCCTTTTAGCCCCAAAATGTTTAGCTTGGCTCTGGTCCCCAGCTTCCAGCTTTCCACCCTTACCTCCAAGAAGGTGCTAAGCGTGGCGTTGGTGGGGTTGTGGGTGATCAAGAACCTCATGTTTTTGTAGCAGACCTCCACTGGCGCAGGGCGGTTCATCCGAGCCATGGTGGGACGGGAGGAGGGTGAGGTGGTGCTGGCAGTGGTGGGGGAAAAAACCCAAGAAAAGCGTGGTGTGGAGGAGGGCAAAAATCCAATCCCAACCACCTCTCTGCACTTAAAAATAAAACAGGATCGAGAACTCAATATACAGACGTTGTGCAAATAATCCCAGCTCCTGGGAGCGCGCCGGCTTCCTTGACACACTGCAAGCCCCCCAAGGAGAAAGCCAGATGGGAAAAAAAATATTAATGATAATAATAATAATTAAAAAAAAAATCCCTTTGCTGTAGTGTCGGCGTCCTTGGCGTGTGTGCGATGGTGAGCAGCTGCCACCTCCGGTGCCGCGTGCTCCCTGGCGCTCTAGAAAGGCCTCTGCATATGGGGGGTGGCGGTGGCGGGAGGGTGACCCCCGTCACGTTACCCCATCAGGGTATGTGGAGTACTTGGGGGCGGCACGGGGGGCCGGGAGCCTACGGGGCTGCGTCGGCGGCGTCCGGCAGCGGTCCCTCGCTGGGGCGATCCATGCACGGGAGCCTTGAATGGTTGAGTCGGAGGGTCGGGATGCTGGGCAAGACGAGGAGAGGCGGCTGGGCGCTGCTTTACAGGGCGGGTTGCCAGGAGCTGTGGGGCTCAGAGCTGCTCCTCAGCACCTCCATAAATCCCAGCGGAGAGCGAGGCTGTAGGGGTGGGAAAGGAAAACATGGTGATGAGGGTGTCCTCCCCAGGCTGGCTCTAAGGAAGCCCAAGGCCAGTGCAGTGCAGAAGGTACAACACGATGCCCCTGAAGGCACCAGCACCCACCACATGCCATAGGAGCATCCCTGACAATACTCAGATTTGAAGAAAAGCATAGATACGGAGGTGATATTTCAAGAAAAAGCTGAAATATCATCTGAAAAGCTGAAACGGCACTGGAAAATGGGAGGAGACACAACTCACATCTCCCCTGCTAAAGGGAAAAGCACATGGCAGGGAAAGGGGTTTATTCTCACGCCACCCAACACCAGCACCCAGTTGATGTATTTATGCATCTGAGCTATGCAAGATGACCCCCCAAGCCCATACTGTCCCCCCAGACCTCACCTTTGTGTCCCTGAAACGCACGGCAAGTATTTTCACCCCCAATGCAGTGCTCTGCCTGAAACCAGCTGCTGCTGCCTCTAATCGGCCACATGCTCCTGGCGCTGCTCGAGCAGCTAATGTCCACAAAATGCACCTCTAATGCTCTTAGGAAAACTAAGCCGCCCGCAAATGAGCTTTCCCAGGGAGGGGGGGAACAGAGGAGAAGGCCGCAGGTGCACCGTTTTGCCAGCACGGGTGATGGATGTGTCCCCTTGCTCACTCATCTGCATCCCCATCACTGCCAGCACATCACTCCCTATAAAGTACCCTGGCCTTGCAACCTAAGACATCTTTCTTTGCCTTCAAGGATGGTAATGGGAAAAATTAAAAAAGAAAATCAATTCCCACTGTGGAATAGTCAAAACTCGAGAGAGGATGGGCCTAGAGGGGAAGTGAGTGTGCAGACAGCCCTGCTCGGAGTCAAGGGAAACCCAGTGCTTCCCTGGGTCATTACCCACTGGACTCTTGTTTTGAAGCTGGTCCCTTCCCTGGGTCAGCGGCTGCTTAGCGCCGCGTGGCTGGAGCCTCAAAATAGACCATAAGCACATAAGTAACCCGAGCCAGGCTGGCATGCACCCCTTCGCCTCTCCTCCTATTGCCCCAGCACACAGAAATTTTCCCCTATGGGCTGTTTTACCTCATTGCTATGAGATAACATGGGAAGAGTGAGGTGCGCTGAGCACCAACCAGCTCATCACACCATCTGGCTGTGGTTGCCAGGCTCATCCGTGATTGAGCATCATTTAGAACCCACCTGCCAGCTGCTTCTTCACTAGTGGTCCCCCACCTATAACTCCTCCTCCTGGACAGGGTGAAAAAAAAACAACAAAAAGCCTCATGGGTTGAGATATGGACAGAGATCATTCAGGAATTGCTGTCATGGGTGAAACAGACTCGACTCAAGGAAAATTAATTTAATTCACTACCAATCAAATCAGAGTAGGATAATGAAAAATAAAACTAAATTTTAAGACACTTTTCCCCTCCGTCCTCCCTTCTTCACAGACTTAACTTCACTCCCAATTTTCTCTACTTCCCCCTGCCAAGCAGCACAGGGGGACAGGGAATGGGGGTTGCAGTCAGTTCACCACACCTGCTGTTCCTTCGTCCTCAGGGGGAGGACTCCTCATACTCTTCCTTGTTCCAGCATGAGGTCTCTCCCATAGGAGACAGTCTTCCATGAACTTCTCCAACCTGAATCCTTCCTAAGGGGTACAGTTCTTCACAAACTGCTCTAGCATGGGTGCCTTCCATGGGGTGTAATCCTTCAGGAACAGACTGCTCCTGCATGGGTCTCTGCAGGCCTGCTCCAGCATGGACTTCCCATGAGGTCACAGCCTCCTTTGGGCATCCACCTTCTCTGGTGTGGGGTCCTCCATGGGTTGCAGCTGGATATCTGCTCCACTGTCAACCTCCATGGGCTGCAGGGGGACACTGCCTCACCATGGTCTCTTCCACAAGCTGCAGGGGAATCTCTGCTCTGGTGCCTAAAGTACCTCCTTCCCCTCATTCTTCACTGACATTGGTATCCACAAAGATGTTTCTCTTATATATTCTCACTCCTCTCTCTG
>WAAB01018949.1:0-21409 GCA_013389865.1 Piaya cayana
TTTCTTCCCAATATCTAATCTATCCCTCATCCTAAAACTACACTCTCTGATAAATAGCTCCTCCCCAGCTTTCCCACAGGCCTCCTTAAAGTACTGGAAGGTCACTATAAGGTCTTCTGGGACCCCTTCCTTCTCTAGGCTGAGTAACTCCAACTCTCTCAGCCTCTCCTCATACGGAAGTTGTTTCAGTCCTCTGATCATCATTGTGGCCCTCCTCTGGCCTCTAACAGATCCATGTCCTTCCTGTGCTGAAGACTCTAGAAATGAACACAGTACTCCAGATTAGGTCTTATGAAAGCAGAACAGAAGGGCAGAATCACGTCCCTTGCACTGCTGGCTACACTCCCTTTGTTGCAGCCCAGGATACAGTTGGCTTTCTGTGCTGCAAGTGCGCATTGCTGGCTCATGTTGAGCTTCTCCTCTTGCAGCACTCCTTCTCTTCAGGGCTGCTCTCAATCCATTATCCAACTATAATTGTGCTTGGGATTATCCTGACCCAGGTGCAGCCTCTTGCACTTGGCCTTGTTCAGCTTCATGAGTTTAGCACAAGTCCACACAACCCACAGTAAAAGGCAGTTCAATGTTTTTCTAATAATGTACCTGAAAAGACAAGCATTTTCAGTGCAAAGTTCAAAAAATTGTCTGTAGGACTCAGCTGGTTCAGCAATTAATCACATGAAACAGCACCTGGACACACGCTATGCTTTCCTCAGGCAAGCCTGTCACTTGGACAGTGTTGTCAAAGGCAGGGGGGTCACTGAGAAATGCTAATATCAATCTCCCTACAGAAATGCACTTTGCAAGATGAGAAGTATCCCTGCTCCTCTGGGTTGTTCTTTCCCCACAATACTCTTCAGAGCACCACAATAGATACTTCTCTCTCCAAACTACTGTCAAGTACTCTACACTGATTATCCAATTAGATCACAATTAGTAAGGGTTTTCAAAACATTCACATACAGGTTCCGGGTCATATTTTGCCTATGTTCATACAGTTACACACTCCAGAAATGAACCTGGACTCCAGAGCTCAGTGGACTGTACTATAATATAATCCTCAGCAACCTTTTGGTTTAAGCAAACCAGCTCCTATCCCAAACTATTTCCCAGGTGTGGTTCAGCAGTCAGAATGATTCCAGGACATCTCTCAATGAGCAGTTCACATGCAGCTGTTCCGTTTCAGACTGTGAAAGTGTTTGGTAGTACCTAGAATCACTGTTAGTGCCAGAACACAGTTTTAAGCATGCTAAAATATACCTATTGTGTGTACTGACCAGACTGAGATGGCACACAAGCTGCTTGGTGATTTCAGTTTGTACGTGGGGAAAGATGAAAATCAGTGAAGCACATCATGGCCAGCACTGTGAGGATGATGCATGACTTCACAGTACCAGCCCTGCACATACTGGTAGAGGTGACAACTACCATATTTGAAGTTGCACCCAAGAACCAAGTCTCAAATGTCATATTGATGTGGGATACTAAAGCAAGAGCTAGTAATGGTAGAGTTTGGCAGGATACCAGAAAATCATGGAAATGAGATTCAAGCAGAATCACCAGGTTGGAAAAGACCCACTGGATCGTCAAGTCCAACCATTCCTATCAAACACTAAACCATGCCCCTCAACACCTTGTCCACCCATCCATTAAACTTAACCACCTCCCTGGGCAGCCTGTTCCAGTGAAATGAAGTAACACAATCAGGAAGAGTCTTGGAGATGTTGGAAAGAAAGCCTTCTTCAGATCCAAGGAATTCTACTTATATGGGGTATTTCTAAGCACTTGCTTTCCATCAAACAAGTCCACCAATTTTGAGAATGAGACATATATACAAAAACAAAAACAGTGGAGATCTTGAATTATATTTATCATGAACTTGGCTGGACCTATCAATAATGGTAATTCTTCAGGCAGTAAGTCATGCACACATGATGGACACAGCACAGCTGAAGCCACTAGACATTACTGGAAAATGAAAAAAATCTGGTGCATAAAGAAACAATACAGACCTATCAGAAAGGCAAAATACAGGAAAACACTATCACAGACCAGTATTTTCAGAGAGTTTATTTATAGAATTGTTTTTTTGATTTGGCACACAGTTGGAAAATGAAAATACAATTTGGTGGGACAACAGGAAAAGTGCCGACATGTTGCTGGCCCTTTGGGGAGAAAAAAAATGTGAATTACAAATAAGGAACAATCAGAGCTGAAAACAATATTATCTGAAAGTGAGCTATCAGCTGTAGACAATAAAAACCACAAAAGACTTATAACTTCGAGACATTGGGGTAATGTTTCTAAGTCCTCTAGTAACATAGACTGAAATAAGCCACCAGAGGCATTTTAACACAACCCAGGTTGTTTGCTCTTTTGGCAGAAGCTGATATTTTCAGAACTTAGCTTAGTTGACTTTTCATGTTTTATCTGGCTTGGTTTTGCTCAAATTGAATTCAGTGGGAATGCTGCTACTGACCAACAAAATCAGGCCTTCCACAGAAGGCCAATGACGCCTCTTTCATACGTAATGAAGCTTTGCAGCCAGAGGAGCAGCAATGCCAAATGCTTGTAGCAGCACACCAAAAACTTGAATTTTTCTCCTCCATTTTAAGACAGTTTAACTTCACTCTACTCTATTTGCATCTTTTCTCCATGTTCAGTACCACTGATCATGTGAATCTCTCTTCAAGAAGCCTTAATTTTGTTGGCGACTATCACACTTCTGGTATGATCAGCACCTTAGATGTTGGTGCCAAACATTAACAGCTTCAGGATAAACTAGATAATTTGCTGCTGTGGCTCTCATTCTTAGTATATTTCCATCTCTGATCTCTCATTTTTCTTGTCCACATGGACTAAGAAAGGATAAAGGTTCAGAAAGGAACAGAAAGAGGGAAAAGTAGTTGCTAATTGCTGGCTCCAGAGGAAGCCTAAAAAAAAAAATAAATTGAATGAGCACCTCTGAAACTTTCAGAATGGCTGAAAGAGCTGGTGCAACATCTGAAAAACATGAGGCATAAGGCTTTACCAGCTTCTCAGTACAACCCATGAGTAGCATGACATGCTTGTGGGGTAGGAAAACACTCACAGCAGCCGCCAACTTCATTGTAAGAGCTGCCATACAGGTGTGCTTCAAAAGTCAAACAGTCTTTGAGTCCTCAGTTACCACAGTCTTGTCTCAGTGAGTTAGATTACAGTGAAGTGGATATAGCACAGTTAACATTGAGGATGGCAGGTCAGAAGATAGACTGAATATTTTGTCAAAGTCAGATTTGTAATTGTTCATGTGAAAGGATCTAAACATCTACAAGGTATGAAAAAAAAGCTTGGTGTGAATGGCTTGGCAGGAAGCCATCCACCCAGGCTCTCCTTGGTTGGATGGAGGTAGTCTCACCTGCTGTCATCCTGCTTGAGCTTAAAATCCCTCAGGCATTTATCTATAATCCATTACCTCTTAACTGTATGATAGCTATCTAACCCCTGAAGGAAAAGATAAATGAAACTATCAATGTAATTTGAATCAAGAAAGACAAACAATATTTGTTGTTACAATTTTTCTAACATAGCCATCTCCTCCTTTTCTCTCCACTTTCCAGTTTACTTTAGAAAACAGATCCACAAAGGGGATGGGCATAACTGGGAAGACAATAGCCTACAAAAGCAGTTTTGCCATCAGAAAAACTGCAACTGGAACGATATCCATAAGACCATGAAGCAGTCAGCCTCTGGGGGCACAACACTCAGTCACTTCTCATTGCCTTGTTCCTGGGGGATGCAGAATTCCTGTTTTACAGTGTTAAACCACTATACAGTATTGCACGCTGCTGTACAACTCCAACAGGTAATAGGATGCTACAGAGATATTGGGATACAGCTGTTTACAAACAAAAATGCAGAGATAAACTCCACTGCTGACTCCTCTCCATGCCCCTGTGTTCTCCAATCACTACACATTAAAAAATACCTTCTCACATCTGAAGTCAATTAGAAAATCCATCCACTCTAATGACCACATAGTAAAAGCAAATATATGAACCATTACTACATGAGTTTGCAGCTTCACCCATATGGTTAATTCACCATCTGAGTAAGCCGTCCCTGCTAAATATTTTCATTAATATTATGTGCTCTGTCGTTCAGAACAAACAGCTTTTAATATTAAGCCCATCTGTAAAAGTCTGGGAAGTAAGTTAAACTCAAAACCAGTTAATTACAATATTCAGATCTTATTTGTGCTCATTTATTTAGAAAACATTCATTCAGAAATGAAAGTTAGGACTCCTGGTATGGTATAGGGTATCACCTACGCTACCACCCGCTCTTATTAGCAGAGTGAAAAAGAAAATATTGTACATACAGCTTTAGAATAATTTCACTTGCAATTATCTTAATCCTAATAGCCACTCAAAAAATGCACCACTGGAAAACAAATGCTAATCAAGTACATCCTTTTCCCTTGTTTGGGGCTAGAATGATACCATTAATTTTTTTAATTACAGTTTCTAGAAAAGACATATGTTTGTAGGACCCATCTACAATGCACAATTGTTTTAGAGTAGTGTCCTTAAAAATAGTATGGCAGTTTTAAGTAGAAAAGGCTAGAATATAAAGAACATTCTAGCCCAGCAGCGAGACATGGGTACAGTGTGATTTCCTACCACTCTGGGCACAAGCTTAACTCACACCCATGCAGCCGAGACCAAACTAATATTGGAGCTAGAAGAGCAAAACATTTTAGAAAGGAATGTAAATATAATAAAAGAAATAGAATATACTGTGTGTTAACGCTATACAAATATGGAAGCACACCGGCACTTGTGCACTGCGCAAGCACTTTTGAATACTTGCTGGTCTGCCCAAGAGTTGCATTTATTGTAAAATGACACCAGAAACTAACATTTGCCACCTGCTTACTTATTTTCATATAAAAGCAGCTCCTCTTTAAATTAGGCTGGGAGACCTCAAACATGATCTTAGATCTTAGCTGCAGAAAAGGTGCACAAGTTCAGACTCTACCAAAAGTAATTAACTAGGCACCTCACTCTCACCTTTTCTTCAATTTCACAAGTGAGACTGGGCTAATCCACTGTGAAAGGTACTGAACACTATGATACATAACAACAAAGCAATTTAGGATATAAACGGATCCAAACAAGCATACTTCTTCCTAATGGAAGATGAGGCATTTTAGCAAGCACATGGTAAGAAGAAAAGGAGGGCTGAAACCTGAGGAAAAATAATTTAGTCAAATACTTCTCTTTACTGTTCTATACCTTAAACTAAGATGTATGTAAGCCCTTGGACAATACAAAACATCGTCTTATTTTTCATTTCTCATACAGAAGCTAAGTTTGATCACAGCTTAAGCAAGGAAGGGATGGAATTGTACCCAAAGTAAAAGCAGCTACATTTTCACTAAGTAAGTTTACACATGATTTCAACTTGAATCCAAACTCACAACCTGCCACAGACTTTATCTTAATTGCCTATTTAAATACTGTGCATTCAACCTCTCTGACAGAATTAGGTTTTCATACTAGGCTAACTATGGCTATTGCTCATATTTAAATTTGAATCCATGTTCTTTAACTAATAAACAAGAGAACTACTTTTTAAAAATTATGCTTTAATTCATTTAAATTTGCATTAAGGAAAAAAAAGTCTGCAGTCTTGTAAAGTATTAAAGACTTGATAAATATAGAGATTTTTTATTTTTCAGTGAGGTTTGGAAGCTGAACAAGTTTTGCAAATCAATCAGTCCTGCTTTAAAGAGGGGATATTCACTTATTTCACATAGCATATAAGAGTTTATTAAATTTTAAATTTGGAAGTCAAGTTGTTTCATCTGTTATCTACATGTGTAAAAGCTATTTTCAAACAGCAGCAATAGTGTCAATTTTTGAAAGTTATCTAAAAAACTACCCGTACCAAAAGGCTAGTAGGACAATATTTCAGTCTACTTTGCCAGTAAGTTACAAAATAAAAGTCTGTAGCTCTAGCTATGCAACATCTGAGAGGGTCTTTTGGAAATGTGAATGTTAGCTATAAGTTAAGAGGTATCTTGACATGCTCCACTACTGACATAAGCAGGAAAATCTCTTTTTAATCAGAACAGCAGTATGATGAAAGAAGTTGAAATGAAAGTAGTTAAGAATTTGGTTTGATCAGCCAAAGCTTATACTGAATAAACTTTGCACAGAAAGCATTTGTATTAACTAAGAATTCTAGCTTTCTTGAGGAGAGATGGGAAGCTTGCTTATTCAAATAAAAGGTAGATGTTAACTTTCTGAAACCCTTCAGAGGGGTGCAGAGAACAATAATACAGATTGTCAAGTGAATATATGCAGAACATGGGCTTTTTGATGACTTGTTGCACTTCTAAAATATACAGACTTCTGTCTGCAAAAATGTAACAAAGAAGGTTTTCCTGGTAAAAGTTTTGCAGACCTTGCTGTACTTCAAGTGCCACATGTTCTTCAAACTTGCTTAAACAGATTCAAGTTCAAATGGACTTTATGTGAATTTCCACAAACCAAGTAACCACAAGATTTTTGGGACAGCTTTCTGCAGAAAAGAGTGCACCTTAACATAAAATACTGTAATTATTTCCGGGCTTGTAGAAAAATTGCTGGTTTGTATTTCATGTTGTAAATAGAAACAACCAATTAACCTACAATTTCTGTTAAACTCATTCCATATGACTGTCCAGCGGAAAAAAAATCCAAACAAACAAGAACGCAAGTACTGAAAGAAGAGGCTGCTTCTGTAGGCACAAACACCACATGATGAGCACGTCCTACATTAGAGAAAAAAATCTAGCATGCACCTTCACTACTGTATGCAGAAATCAGGAACAAGAAGTAACTGTTAAAAACTATACAAGGAAACATTGCCTTCCTTTAAAAAGGTATAGAGAAATAATTACACTGATTAATAACACTGATATTCACAACCTATCTGAACTAAATTGTTTTACATCTTCAGGAAAAAATGTCAAAGTAGTACAGAACATTGCTTTTTTTTTTTCTCTTAAAAACAGGAGAGCCACACTATCAAAGATAAACTGTTGATGCATATAAATTTATATCAACTTTCTTGTGCTTTCTGTTCAGGGAATATAGAATCCAGGGTCATATTTCCTGCTAAATTGTCTGCAGAGTTATCAGATGCCTATGCAAATCAACTTTTTCCCTACCTAAATCATTATGGAGCTGCTACAGCTACAGTAATAGGATGTAAAAAGTTCCAAGAAATTCCCATGAGAACTAATCAGGTTATTTTATGAATAAATTTGGACTTTAGTTCACCTACGTTCAACAATATATACTGTAAATGCATCTTGAGTATGAAGAACTGCAGGAAAAACAGTCTGAGAAAAATAAAAACGCAGAAACTGAGAAGTGAGGCAATCAATCCCTTTCCTACTTCTGATTATTATTTTATTCTTTTTCAAATACCACCACTGAAGAAACCCAATGCACAATACAGTCCCCAAACCCACACCAAGCTCCTTTGCTTTGCTGTGCATCTTTCCTAGCAGGTTTTCACATCTGCTTCTTCAGACAGAGCATTCGGAGGCCACAAAAGCATGACTTGTGCTTCTCCATTGGTCAAGTTTATTTGTGTGATGTTTTTTCCAGATCTGGAAGTTTTTCAATTAGTGCTTTATGGTTCATGTTGATACTGGCTATAAGTCCTCCCTCGTTGCCATCTGAGCCAGTGTAACTAATTTCTTCACCGGTCAGGGTAGTCATATGGCCACCCAATGCTCTCAACACTGCATTTCCAGCACATATGTCCCACTTCTTAATGTAGGTTACATGGATATATATGTCAGCTTCTTCTTGATTCTTATCAGCTACATCAAGGAGGGCCAACACTTTATAACCTAGAAGAATTAGGCAGAAGTAAAAAAAATTACACCAGGTTTTCCTGTTAAGATACAGAAAAGTAACATCATTAAGTAGCAAAAAAAAAAGTAACATCACTTTAGAAAAGTAACATCATGTCATCCATTATAAGGGCAGAGGCATCAATACATTTTGTCTGCCCTCTGACCTGTAGATAAAGTTTTAAAAAGGAGCACCTCTCACTCTTTGACTTCTCCACTGCACCCTAAATAAAGCCCTGGGTATTTGAGACATAGGAGCACAGACTAAGCTACAGAGGCTTAAAGAGAACAAGACTAGATAGTCTCGCTTTTACTTTTGCTCACTCAGTCTCTGTATCATGCCTTTTGCTTTACTAGTTTTGCTCTTACTTTTACTCACTCAGTCTCTGTATTATGCCTTTTTCTTCCTGGCTTTTTGTTACAAGTCGAAGGAGGATGCAAATACCACTCTAATAAAACAACTCAGCACAGGACATTCCCCTTTACCATAGATTACACAGCACAAAGTCATGCTCAAAACAGTATTATTATTTTTATGGCATTTGTTCAACCAATATCCTTGTTTCATTAAACAATTACTTTCTTTATCTTTTTATACGGAGTCAAGCCCTGGAGAAGATCTCCTATGATCAGCTACACTTTTATTTCCTTTATCATAAGAAAACTCATTTAGATTCACTGTAAGAACCTATGCAAAACCTTCTTAGCTTCAATCTGTGAGGGAGCTCTTAGCTCTCCATGATAAAGAGACCGAAAGATACATTTGTGTAAAATTCAAATTTTGCATTGCTTTTCTGAGGCTTTAAAACAGCTGTTGCTTCACACTATACCTCATATATCTGCATTCTGTTAGTAACTTGCATGAGGATATTGTGTAAGGTTACAAAAAGTACACTAAAACCTCTCTGGGCTGCATATGAGGCAGATAAAAATGGACTTCAGCAGCACCAGTTTTCTCCTTGACTAAACTTGAATGGCTTTGTCTTAAAACATTATTTAATGAAATGTACTGCTAGTTAACTAACATCCAATAAATTCTTTTCCATGATTCTGTATTTTGTCACACAACCTTCTACCCCCTACAGAGGCAAGAGTGCTTAGCTTCATTAATACACTAAACTGTGAACAGCCTGAAGCCTGAATTGAGTTTATGCGTACATTTCTATACAGAGGAGAGACTGTTTCCCTGTTGTCAAGTCCTTGCTTTTAAGGATGCAAAGATGAGTAAGAGGAAAAAGGGGAGATGCCTCAGTTATATCCTTTAATAACAGCTATCCTGTTAAATCATTCAGAAGCAATACAATGGATAAGATGCTTAAAGAACCAAACCTGCTCCACCAGCGGGGATTATCAGAGTCTTATTTCCAAATGTCTGCCGTGCAACCTGCTCAACTTTTCCTGCATGGGAGCGGGATACAATAATCCTTGGAGTTTTCTCATTGTAGGATGAACGAGCTTTTACATTTGACCCACCATCCACCATTGCCCATGCTACAAGAGAAACACAAATCCTGTCAAGATTTACAGACAGCAATCTCTGTTAAGTGTAAAGAAAAAAGGATACTTATCTGAGAAAATGGAATTGATCCCTGTGACTTAATTTCCCTCCCTGCTGTAAAATAGAAAGTTAGGGCTGGCAGAAGAAAAGGGTGCATGCTCATCTGTCCACACAAGCGAAGAGAAGAGAAAAAGAAACAGCTTCCCCCTCCTCCTACACACACTTTTACGCATATGGCATTATCCCATGCCTGACTATTCCTGTCCTAAAAACACAGGATAAGAGAGAAAAATTCCAACTAGTAATACTTGGAACTTGCAGTTGGAAAGCCACCAAAGTTAAAAGCATGGCTCCGAGTCAGAAATAGATTCAATATTTCCTCAAACAACTTTTCTGGAAGAACAAAAAGACTCACTACCCTTCAAAGCAGATAGCAAAAATGTTACTGAGTCACTTTGTTCAGAAAAATACTAAAGCTAAGGAAGGAAATAGCTCAGGAGAACAGTAATACTAAGGAAAACATTCAATGGTGCGTTTTGGATGGCTGGATTTAGAATACACAACCTCCCACTTGTTTCATAATGAAGTTCAAAGACAACCTTAGTTGATGGCATCCTCTAACCACCAATTTAATGGTCACTTAGCAGTCTAACCAGCAATTAAATCTCAACAGAGGGCCAGATTGTATGGCAACAGACTAACAGACTGAATTATGTGTAATAACAATTATTGCTTTTTATTTGCGTATTAAGAACAATCCTACTCTCAACACAGTGGTATTGTCAGGTTAAATAAATACTCTTCACAGAGTGACAGAATTCAATGCATCTCACCTGACACAGTGTCCGAACATTTTACACTTTACTATTTTTAAAGGAGATAAATTCTCAAAATTACAGTGCTAAGATGTTGATATGTTCAAAAAACCCAAGATTCTTAAAGCATACTGGAATATATGTCATTTAAAGACAGCACAATATTTAGCACAAAATACTACGCACAAGTGGGGAAAAAAAATAGAACAAATAAAAAAAAAGAACCCAACATTAATTCAGTTAGTTTCTGTGCCAGCGGTACTGCATAACTTCACAACTCTAGAGGTCAGTATTGCCTAAGGGAAAAAAGGGAAGAGAAATTCTTGCTTCAAATATATAGTATGTAAGACATAAATGATAAATCTACTTTGAAGCTTTCAGAAGTGCATACACATTGCCAAACTTGCAGCCATCCTCACTGATACATCATTAATAATAAAGTACTAATTAGTACAGAGCTGTGGCATTAAAAGCATGTCAGAATCAATAAGGCTATTCTAGACAGTCTTGCCTGTTACATACAAACAGTTGCCATTAAGATCTTCAATTTTTTGCTATTCACAGTGAATAAACACCAGCTTCTGGATATAATATCAACAACTTAAGTGCTTTGCTGAATGAGCAAAGTACTCCTCTGCCAGAGGCTAACAGCACACAAGAGTGGTCAGTATGCATAACTTTCACTCTTTGGTTTACTATAGGCACTCTGATTGAAGGTATCTTACTTTTTAAATATATTTTCACCTAGTTTGTTTTAAATGCATCATTTATATTATGTAAGGGCAGCATTTTGCTTTGCAGTTCTATAGCACAAAACAAATCTGCAGCTCTAATTCAGAGATCTGCAGCAGCACTTTTTTTCTCTAGGTACCATTTTCTCATTTACAGCTACATATGTTCTCTCAGACATCATATTTTAATTAACACTATAACTGAAGAGACTGAAAATATGCAAAGACATATGGGTACCTGTATATGCTGAGAACGGTTTGTGTATCACTCCTATTACTGGTTTACCATTTACAGCCACGCAAACCATTGTTGTTACATATTGTCGAAGATCCTCTGTGGGCAAAATGAGAAAGTGAGCAAGTTAACAGCCAGATGCCAGGAACACAAAAAGAAAGCAGACAAGACGTACAGAAATGTTTTTCTTCCAAGACCAGTCTACACTCTGCCTGTTATTATGTAACACTCATATCTTCAAATGACTGTGCAGTTTTCAAGACTCCAAATATGTATAGGTTTCCAGCAATTTTTCCTGTTCAGTTGGTGTAACCTAGATTTGCTAGATCTACTGTTAGCAGCTCTGCCTTATGCAGCATGAATTTTCGTAGAAATCCATACCTCTTTTCTTTTCTCTGTCTCATCTCCTATCCTTTATTGGTTCAAAGCTGATAATTCACCAGAAGTTATTGCATCAATATATATTTGAAAAAAAATCCCATTTTTCTTTGTTCTGCAGTATTTATCAGCAAGAATTTTAGTTGGGTTGCCTTGAGGTGCTTACATGACATAACATTTGAAAGAGGGGGAGATCGAAATGTGCATGCCTTTTTAAACACATGCTAACAGTTTTTTAAGTCAAGTTAAATAAGATATTCATTCAACATTCCATTTGAATAAACATGCAACAACATTCTGAGATATTTAGTGTTGCCACAGTAACAACTGAAATAAAGAAATGTACAATTCCAGCAGAATCCATAAAGGACTACCACTTACTTTAGCAATTACTTAGTTGCAAGGAATGCCGAAGTAATTTCAGAGTGGGTATATATAAAAGTAAATGCTCCAGTCTGATTACTATAGAGATTTCATTATGCACTTCATTCAATTAAACTACACTAGCTTTGACATGACACATTTTAACAAGAGATGTCATTTTAAATACTTATTATTTGTCTCCAGTATAAAAGGCAGACATTAGAATTATTCACATGATTTGTGAACAAGATACCTGTGTATTCTTGTGTAGCATCTAATGGATCGATCCAGACAGTAACACTTTCTGCTGGGACCTCTTTAGGCTGTATTTTTTGTTTTATTTCTTCAGGAATACTGCGATCCCAAGAGATTGTCTCCTGATCAGCTGTATCGACACGTTCTTCAGAGTTTATCTATAATAAGACAACAAAAGTAGCTACATTAACTTCTGAAATACAGTAACTGTGGTGCTCTGGAAAATTATAGGTTTGCTTTTATCTTTTTTTTTCTTTCCCCCCTTCCCTTCACCTCCATCTAGAAGTGCATGAATTAGTTATTTTTAGCAACTTAGAAGCTATTACCACTATGAGAGAAGCAATGGAAAACCACAATTCAGAATTTTACTGTGAACCACATCACAGGTGGACATTGTTTCTTCCTCTTGAACTTTGTCATTGTATGAACTGCAGCTTTTTAAAGTCAAAAGTTAAATGCTCTTGCCTCAAAGACTACAAGAAGAACACTTGACTTTGGATAATCATGCAGTATACAGGTATAGTAGGGGTCTAATCCATTTTTACAGATCAGTAGATGCAGATCAAAATGTACAGATATTTTACCAAAAAATATGTTGAAGACTGTGGTATGACTTGAGGGAGTAGGAATCCCAGTATACATTCCTGCTTCCAGTAGTGAGTTACAACTAGCTATATAAGCAGTTCAAAGCAGACCTAAGAAGGCACTTAGAGACAATTTATAAACAGAAGTCAAAGGTCGCATTTAAGTTTACTTACTGCCTAGCCTAATGAATTTTATTCTGCACCAAAGGACATTTCAGTATGCTGAACTGAGTTTGGTCCCATAGCAGAGCACACAATCCCAATCTGTTGGATGAAGAGGGGCCCTGCAAAACCCAATACAATGACATTATGACTGCAGTAGCAAGATTTTTTTGGATCACAAGGAATGCAGTTACCACAAAAAAAAAAGACCAAAAAAACCCCCCCCAAAAATATTAGGTGCATGTGGGATGCAATGTCTCTGCAACCTAGAGCCACCGATTTCCCTTTACTTGCTACAGATGGAGTTGCACCTGCTAGCAGTCAGATATCAGAATTTGAGCTAGGACAGATAAAACCCTTCTGACTAAACCAAGTTGATATAACAGATGTTGCAGCCAAGTAACATTGAAATTAATTAAAACAAATGATCAGACTGCGTTTGAACATTTAAAGTCTGTATCAGCAAGATTTTTACATAATGCACATGACAATAAAGGACATCTCACTCTAACAGATTATTAGCAACAGGTGAAGGGCCATCTAGTCCAAGAGAATTCAAAGAAAAGAAAGCACTCATAACTGCATCAACTCCAGCCAGACATCATAGCTGTCTTCTCATGTAAAACCAGTATTTGAAGCAGTGTATGTCAAACACACAATCCTTGAAGTTGCCATGACATTTACAAATTAAACATCTGTCACTGTACAATAAACCTGATGATTGTTTTCCCTTAGGGAAAACAGTCCTGCGAACTCAAGATGACTAGTTCCACAGACTTGGCAGCCTCAACACAGCCCCTAGGCAGTTTAAGTTTCACTATAGCATATTACACATTTCCTCAACAGAAGGAAGAGGCCTCCAAAAAGTTAAAGGGCTAGAAACAATCCTCAAAAGAATATCTTGTTAAACGTGTTGTTACAGTACAACAAAATTAAAAGACTGAAATGATATTAACAGTATTGTTAATCCTACTCGTTCAAGTTTTGTAGCAGTGGCCATGACACTGCAGTACTTATAATGCCTGTGAAGTCTTTCAACGGCTGTGAGTAATGTGCCAGAAAAAAAGAAGAGGAAAAAAGGTAATAGTGATGGGGTTAGACAGTCATTCATGGTCCAAACAGATATTAATAGCCATTATACTGCATGTAGTTATTGAATTTATTTACTGTTCAGAACCTACACTATAGGTTTTGCAAGATGTAATTGCCTGAGAGAGGACTAGCCCTTAATACTAGGAACCTACCTTTTTATCTTTTTTCTCTTGTTAAAAAAAAAAAAAACCCACAAGAATATACATAGAAAACATGTCTTTGTTAATACCATGTTCCTTTCCTACTTGTCATTCTCATTTGCTAGGAACCTCCAGAGGCCACAACTTAACATTTCAAGCTTTTCAGTAGTGATACAGATACAGTTTACTGCATTCCCAAGTCTTCACTCAGACAATCACAATGGCAACTGTTTCAGACAAGAAAACTTGTTGCAGCAAGACACTCCGAGACAATTAAATTGCTATGTTAGTGTACATAATTACAAGGTTTGCATGCTTGCTATCACATATGTAACTCCACCTTTTCCTAAGAGTCTGATTTAGATAGCAATCCATCATACCATCACAGATGCAAGCAGCAGAGGTTCAATGGCAACATCAGGATTAGCAGATGGTATGCCTTCTGAAACACCCAGGCATTTCCAGCCTCTGGAAAACCATTGCACAGAAAACACTTTCCTTTAGCATGTTAGTGATTGGAATACAGGTGTGGTCAGGGATATAGGGAACAACTCAGGACCATAAAACAAATGTGGTTAAATGCAGAGCTCTGACCTATACAGCCAACAGCCCCAACCATGTAAAGACTTCAGGAAGCCTCAGAGTGGCTCATTGTCCTGTGTTGGGTTACTCCCTAACAGTATATCATGATGTCTTTGCGACAGCTCCTCTAACAAACCGACTTGAATACTAGCTACCCGTCTGTGGCAAAGAGAACAAACTGAGGCTTTTTCCTAGACTGAGAAAGTAGAACACAGCTGTAATTTGGCTTTGAATTCACCCATTAAAGATAAATGGAAAAATATATGCTAAAGAAATTTACCAGAAGTTTCTGTTCAAATATATAAATTATTTTCACCTCAGTAAGCAAAAATGCAATGTTTTTCTTAGGAAGTGTTTGCTGGTATGTGGATTTTATATAAATGTATTTACTCCCTCTCCTTCCCCATATACTTACCCATCCCAATACTCATGTATTTTAATATGCAAATAATTCAATATGCTGAAAATAGATGAGGTAGCACTCTCCATTTCTGAGAGTGTCAATATCCCCATCAGATAATAAACTCCTCTCAAATACAAATCTCAGCACTCTTATTAAAACAGAAAATGAGAACACCAAAAATGCTATACCACCTGTATTATAAAGAAGAAATTCTAACTCTGCTACTCCAGGAGAAAAAGTCACAACCCTCCCCTCCTCCCCCCCCCCCCTCAAGTTTAGGTAAGAACAGAAGACAATATTCACTAGTCCAAATATCACTATAAGGGTATTTCAGGTATTATATTTCAAGAACAGAGACTGGAACAGGTTGCCCAGAGAGGCGGTGAATGCCCCATCCCAGGAAACATTCAGTGTCAGGCTGCAGTGGTCTCTGAGCTACCTGGTCTTGTTGAAGATGCCCCCTGCTCATTGCAGGGGGTTGGACTAGACAACCTTTAAAGGTCCCTTCCAACTCAAACCACTCTATGATTCTGTGATTCAATAGTTAGTTCTATTGATTTGAATGGGACCATGAAAATGAAAAGCCTGGAGGCCCAGACAGAAGCGTGCACTGGGAACATTAGTAAAACATTAATAGATTTTTGACGCTGTTTTTCAGTTTTATTAGGGCACTAACTCTGCATGACATACTCAGCAACTTCTTCGGCAATTATGCAATGTAAGTACTACAGATTTCCAAGATTCAAACTTATTTTCACCATTTGTATTCATGTGACAAAAGACTGAGGAAAGGAGAAGAGAGACAGAAATAAATAAGGAAATGCAATCAATAAACCAACAATGATTCTGATACCTTCTTACTAGCTGACTGAGAGATGTCTCCTGTGGGAAGATATTTTACCACTACAGGCACAGGACTAACGCCCAGAGCAACCAGCAACAGGATACATACAACGAGGTAGCCTGAAAGGCGTACAGATCTATTAAATGGCTGCATGAGACTCCACTCAATTTGCTATTATTTGACTATGCTTCAGAGATGTCACAAATCGGGGGAGAACAGTTCAATCAGCAGCCTTTGGGCTTTCGCCTGCTTGCAGACCAAGCCTCGCCCTTGACCTTCCAACCACTGCTGTCATACTGCTCCAAAGAGCAATGAGACCTTACAGCCGCTATACTACAAGTCAGACAGACGGTTTTACCTTTATTTGCTCAGCTTCTCTCTGTTTTTTCTCCCTCAAATATATCAGAGGTGAAAGCTGTCTCATCTTCTCACAGCATATGTACATACACAAAGTCTGTGAAGGAATCAGATGCCAAAACCTCTGAACATAAACACCCACTCAACAAGTCAGGACATATAAATATGCACAACAGAAGAGCGCTCTCCAGGAGATGAAGAAGCAAGGTGAAAGCACTGCATTTCCAATATCTAAGGAAAGGATCTAACTTATCCAGGTTACAAAACAGGGCTCCAGAATCTGCTACAGAAAGGACCCTGCACTCACACCAACATTTAGCTCACCTGCAACCAAAGATCCCTCCTTTCCAACTTTTGAATTTGGGGGTGGCAAGTAGCAGTTTTCTCTATGAACTAAAGCTGCTTCCTGAAAGCTTATATTCCTTGACATTGAAAATAACATCAATTCAGAAATCAAAATATCACTTCCTTTTCAAGTTTAAAATGCCTTTAAGTTTTAAACAATTTGAACAGTAGCCTTGCCAGCAGAGTTAAAAAAACCAAATCTAATTTTACCCCACACACTGTCATTTTTGAAGCCAGATGCTTCCTTTTGTAAGGGATCTTTTCCTGCTTAGGTTACCACAACATATTAGAAAAGAAAAACGAGCTTTTACGGGTGATCTTCATCACGCCTTTCAAAAAGGTTCCTCTTGATAGAGTCAAATTTATAAAAAGTTTTAACAGGGTAGATTTTGTTGTGAAAGGATAGAGAGGACTATGCTGAATCATGTGGTTATGTATATAAATAGCTCATTAAAAGATAATAAAGTGTAACAAAAAAATAAAGTATATTTGTATATAAATGTGTAAGGTATCAAAAATGAACTAACATAAAATGAACTAACATATAAACTAACATATAAAAGGTAAAAAATACTGGTTTCATGTCATCATCCATTTGAAACAAAAAAATCCAAATACTTCTATAGCAAATGTTATGACATGGATAAAGGAGGCTTGCATTTTTCAAGGCACAGAAATCAAGATAGAGAGAAGTTCCAGTGTCTCCTTTACCATCAACTACGTATTCATTTATTTTAATGACAACAAGAAGTCACTTCATTAGGGACAAACTAACTAGATGTACAAAATATATGGTTAAGTCTCAATGTCAAAAAGCTCCATTAGTGCTTATCAAAACTTGTTTTGTGGTTTTGGTCATTAAGCCAGCAGGAAGCAGACTGAAACAAACAGGTTTTCATGAGGGGTAACGACATGTCAGATGAAAATTCTGCTTCTACTGATTTATAATGAATAGAAGTAGGTGAAAAACAAAAATACAACAGAAGAAATCAGCGTGGATCACAAAATTCAGTGTCCACCAGTAATCTAGTGGACAACTAGATTTTAAAATAAGTAAATGGAAAAAAGCCACTCGCTCCTTAGCTCACAAGTTGTTTCAGTAGATGGCAAAATTCTCTGTTACAATTCTGTACAGATTCAAGTCTAGCAAAGAAAAAAGGATGAGTTGCTTGTCACAAGAATTGCAACACTACTTTTCATTTTAAGAAAACACCCAAATAAGGCCAGATTAGATGTCTACCAATAAATAACACTGAGAAAACATTTGCTATGTTACTAAGCAACTCAAATCTCCAGATATTCAGGTGACAGACTAACAGCAGGCTCCTCTACTCCCCTGCCTCTGCCACACACACAAAAGCCAAATGAACTACTAGTAATTACATCTGAAAGATAATCACAAAATTTATTACCATAAAGTTAAGGCTTTAATTTCATTTTAGGTAGCGAGCCCCACCATAACTCACCTTGCATCATTTAAAACCCATGTTAAGAGATACATTTCCAGACAACACCTATTATTGATATTTCATATCAACATCCACTCTTACTGCTTTACTTTGAAACCTGTTGACAGTTGCTAGGATCAGCCAGGTTAGGAGAACACTCATTTTATCAAAAACCATAATACCTGAAGATGCTGTTCTCCCAACATGAAGAGACAAATTACCAAACCTATTCAGCAAAGCACTAAAATCCTTCTGAAATTTAAGTAGCCTTGTTTGTTTTTTTTTTTAAATCCTACTTCTGTAACATATCTGTCTTTCCCACAGAATCTGTATCAGATGCAAGCCATGCCATCTCAGATGAAATTCTAGTTTTTCAAGTATGATAGTTGCCACTGTGGTCAGAAGCCCATAAAAAGAGCAGGTTTAAACCCAGAAAGAACTTCAGGCACCTTGAGAGCCTCAAGACATTAATCTTAAAAAAATTGAATTAATTTGAAAGAAAATCTCATTAAAAGTAAAAATGACATGTTCTTAAATTTCCACTTCCAAGACTGATGTCCAATTCCAGCATTATCATGGACAAACTTGAAATGAGGTATTTATCATCTGTTTTGACTGGTAAAGAGAATCTTTGCATTTGGGGCAGTAGCAACACTGACAAAAAGAATTCTGAAGAGAAAGACTTAATTTCCATCACAGTTACAATATAAGAAAAAAAAACAAAGATAAAGACAGGATATTTTTCTAGTCAGTAATTACATGAAAAAAGATGACATATAGCTGGTGTAACTATAGAACACAAATCAAAGAAAAAGAGTATAGGGCAGAATTCTTTCTGTCAAATAAGACTGAAATTTCCATCCCGCAAATATAACACTAGTAAAGTGCAGAAGCAAGATAGAAGAATTGTGTTGGCCTCTTCAAAACTCGCTTTTTTTCCACAGTTGGCCAAAGGGCTACTTTAAGGAACACATCTTCCTCAGGCAGTCACTCCTGCCTTTGTGAGCGAATAGGGCTACTCCCTTCAGAAGTGCTGACGTAAGCTGTTGGTAAGGCTATAATGTGAAATGAACCAGGATATTCCTGTATTATCTTTATTTTACATTTTTACCTTGGATAAATTCAGACATCAAGACAGTGATCTCTGGACAAGCAGCATTAGAAAAAAGGAAGACACCGATGCGAAGCCTCTGTATCACGAAATCATTTCTCCAAACAAAGCAGCTCTTCTGGGCAGAAGATACCACTGTTTCAGGCCAGTCTCTAACTGGTTTTGGAAACACTGCTTCCTCAACACATTCCCCACTTCAGCAGCAGGGCTGGCTCAAGCATCTCCTCAGTCCCATCTCGGTGGTTCTTATCACACCACCACTGTGCTAGCTCAAGGAATAAATGGGTCTGCATGGAGACCCAAACAGGAAAACAGTTAAGTAACCCAGAAAAGATATATAAACAGACACAAAAATGAAAAGGAGCAGGAGCGATGATTATAACTGGATCAGAGCTCTAACTTGTTCTCAGCTTGACAAACAAAGGGATGATGACAACACACTGGTAGTACAAGAACAGTAAACACCTCAAGCCTTTAATTTCAACTGAGAATTAAACCAACAGAAAACAGTGAATATATTTTAATATTAAATGTCTTTTAAAATCAAATGCACAAATATCCTTTGCAGAATATTCATTGCTGTGATCAGACCACACTGGGTTATCCTTGAGGCAGAAATAACTGACTTGCCTCTCCCTCCCCTATATTTTTCTCGTGTCTATTTCTGAGGGGTGCAACAAGAATATTCAATACATCCCACCTATGACACAGTGATAAAATAGAATTGATCTGCTCCTCTTTGGTTTTACCTAACTAGCTGTCAGAAGTCTTGAACTGACACAAAAGTACCTATTTATATCAAACTTAGCAAGTGATGTAAGCAGTGGAGTTCCTTTTCCTCTGCAGAGACAATACCTTTACTTAAATGAAAAGACAAAGGCAAAACATTTTCTGTGGTTCTTTTTCCTCTATTCCTCCACAGCATCACAATACAGGGAATCCAAGGCTGCTCACTGACCTATGTTTTTCAGTCAAAAGACTTCTTCCCCTGGTTATATTTAAACATTGGATAGCCATAGCTATTCCTGGAGGATAATCAATGGATCATTTTTCTTGCATTATAGGCATATTCTGGCACCCAGCTTTTGTGCTGGTTTGTTTCTTTCCATGGCTGCAGGGCACCAATTTAAATCTTAAGGTACCCCATTAGGCTTAAGGACTCCATGACGCAAATAAATCAGCATTTTTCGTAAGTTCTCTCTTAGAACTATTTCAGTTTTCATTTGACAGCTTTGTTAACAGCATCTTCTCTAGTAAGAAGAGTAGTTTTGACTTCAGTAATGTTTTTTTTTTATTCTGGAGCATCCCTCTATACACGGAGATAAAGCTAGAAGTATGAAGTTTGACGTTTCTTACAAAGTGCAGTCTTATACTGCCTCACACGAAAGGCGTCGCAGGAAATCCTAATGTTCACACTGAAACTGCAGCAGGTTTGCTCTATGAAATAAAAGTAGCTTTAGATGTGCTGTGCTGAAGGTACCAATGAAGGATTTGCAGACTAAGATTAGAACTTGTCTTCCCACCCAAGAATTGCATACTGCCAAATGTATGAAAACCTATCTTTTTTATATTCATACCTCCTTTATCCAAACCAGGTACTTAATGCCTTCTTTGCCTCACTCTTTAATTGTAAAGAAAGTTGTTCCCCCTGTGTACAAACCCCGGAACTACAGGAGCAAAATGAGGCTCCCATGGTCCAAGAGGAGGTGGTCAGAGCCTTGCTTGCCCAACTAGACACCACAAGTCTATGGGGCCAGACAGGATTCACCCAAGGGTATTGAGGGAGCTGGCGGATGTGCTGGCCAAACGCCTTTCCATCATCTTCCAACAGTCCTGGAAGACTGCGGAGGTATCACTGGACTGGAGGCTGCCTGATGTCGTGCCCATCTACAAGGGTTGCAGGGAGGATCCAGGGAACTACAGGCCTGTCAGTCTGACCTCAGTACCAGGGAAAGTCAGAGAACAGGTGATCTTGAGTGCTATCACAAAGCACATGCAAGAGAACCGGGTGATCAGGCCCAGTCAACATGGGTTTACAAAAGGCAGGTCTTGCCAAACTAACCTGATCACCTTCTATGACAAAGTGACTCAGCTGCTGGATGAGGGAAAGGCTGTGGATGTGGTCTTCCTGGACTTCAGCAAAGCCTTTGACACAGTTTCTCACAGCATTCTGCT
>WAAB01018949.1:21943-33374 GCA_013389865.1 Piaya cayana
TTTTCACAGAAAGGGTCATTGGGCATTGGAACAGTCTGCCCAGGGAGGTGGTTGAATCACCTTCCCTGGAGGTGTTTAAGGTACGGGTGGACAAGGTCCTGAGGGACATGGTTTAGTGTTTGATAGGAATGGTTGGACTGATGATCCGGTGGGTCTCTTCCAACCTGGTGATTCTATGATTCTGTGAAACCAAAATGTTTTCATCATAGCACAGAATTTAAGAGACAGTATGTCTTAACAAATACCCTCTAAGCTGTCTATGCTTATAAGTGCTGCATGAGACAAGCTATTACTATCCAGATCACGTACAGAATACTAAATATCCCAGAGCTGATCAGTCAGATCAAATAACTAGATCAGCTGAAAGATCAGTTCAATCAGTCTAAGGGGAAAGGAGAGGGAGAAGACGAGGAGAAGACGAGATATGCCTGATTTTTTTAATCAGTTCCACAGGTGCACACACACATTTTTGTCTTCATACTGTGTTTGAGAACACATCTGCAGTGTAGTACCATCTGTTTTTAAAGACTATCAGCACAAGTCAGCCATGAGGAAAATAAAAAGTAGCACCAAAGTTTTCTAAAAGTAGATGTTCAACATTAATTCCCTCTGACAGGAAGACACTTAAGTCACTCTCCCTGCTATGCATCCCAGGCACTGGCGCAGAGTTTACATGTGTGACCACGAACATGGAACAGGCAATACAGTGAATTGAGTTCTTCAAGCCCAAACCAAACCTCCAGCCTTCTCTAGAAGCACAAACAGCTCATATAGACACTAATGAAGGCCTTCCATGTGCACAGGAAGGGCAAGTATGCACGTTTGAGGCAGTGATACAAGTACGCTGTAATGCATAATGTCCTCCACTGTGAGGACACTGAAAAAGAGAACAGGGGACAATACTTCTTCCTTTAACGCAGGGCCTGTGAAGGTGGCTTGCCAGTGGCAGACAATCTAATAATCTTCAGAACATAACCTTCTAATCTTCCTCTATAGAAAGATTATACATAAAGTTTTTTTCAGATATTAAAGGATTTGGTGTTTCCTTTAGATTTCATATTCAATGGGTTCTCTACTACATTTTAAAAAAGCAAGATAAAATAGAACACAAATGACACTCGCCACAACTGCCCCGAGGAACTTCCAGAACAGCTACTGAAAACTCAGAGTAGTAACTTATCTTAAATGAAAAAAAAAACCAAAAAAAACTTAACTGCACAAATTTTTCACTCAATTCATCCAGGAAAGGCATGCAATCACCACCTCTGAAATCCAAACTTAGAGTTTCCTATCAGTTTCAAATGACTGTAAAAACCTTAGGAATTTAATATCAAGCGACTGATGAGAAAATCCCATTTACCAAAGCAAAAGTGGAAACAAAGCTGGCAACAACCAAAAAGCCTCAATGTGGTTCTGGTTTCAGTGCTACCTCAAATGTCAAACAGATTTCAGAGGCAAATGAGAGCAGAGGGAGGTGTACACCTCTGAAAGAAAAGTAAATTCATCTTGGCCACGTAGGCAGTGGCCCGTAACATGACACAGCTGTTAGCTTATCTGCTGCCCCAAAGTCACGAGAGGTAAAACTCAGATATTGTAACACAATGTTCCTAAACCTTAAATTCTCAATCCCTTCTCCTCACTCCTGGCTCTCCCTATAACTTAACGGAGGAAGGACAATTACAGAAAATAACAGCATTACTAATCTCAGCATCATAAGCACATGCAGAATTGTTGCTATTAAGTTACCTTTACTCTTAATGACAGAAAACATTGACAAGGTTTAGTGGTTCTCCCCCATCATATCCATATAATTTCAAACTTAGAGTTCACCTTGCACAGCTTTGTAGATCCATGATCCAACTCCTTCCCCTGCAGCCCAACCACTAGGCAGAGCAGCACGAGGTGGCACTGCCACAAAACCAGAAAGAAGGGATAGAAAAATGCAGACTGAGGAAAACGTGTCCCATGAGTGGTTACAAAATGGAGCAGTGATGTGTGTCTTCAGGTCAAGCTTTCACCTCAGGCCACTAACAAGCAGCCAGACTTTGGAGTTCCACACTGGGAGGGAGGCCGGCACTCACAGGCATGGCAGGGAAGGGCTCGCAACGGCCACCTGCTCCCTGGGGAGGGAGCCCAGAACCCACCGTGCCCACAACAGCTCCCCCACATCACAGAAAGAAGCCCAGCGCCAACCTGCACAGCAGGGATGTGCCTGCAACAAGCCACCCGCTCCCTGGGGAGGGAGCTCGGCACCCACCTGCACAGTTGGGACTTGCCCGCAGGGAGCCCAGTGGCCACCTGCAAGGTGGGGACGTGCCCACAGCAGCTCCCCCGCCTCAAACGAGGGAGACCAGCAGCCACCTGAGCCCACCTACCCTATAGGAGGGAACCCAGCACCCACCTGCACAGCAGGGATGTGCCCGCAGGGAGCCTGGCATCCACCGGCACGGTGGGGACATGCCCGTATCAGACACTCACTCTCTCCAGCCTCACGGGAGGGAGCCCAACACCCATCTGAGCCCACCAGCTCCCTCCTGCCTAGTAGGAGAGAGCCCCGCAGCCACCTGCATGGCAGAGACGTGCCCGCAGCAGCTCCCCCACCTCAAACGAGGGAGACCGGCACCCACCTGCACGGTGGGGGAAAGCCCGTATCAGCCACCCACTCCCACCTGAGCCCACCTGCTCCCTTCTGCCTTGTAGGCAGAAGCCCAGCACGCACCTGCATGGCAGGAATACGCCCGGGGCAGCTCCCCAACCTCAGCTCAGTACTCACCTGAGCCCACCTGCTTCCCACATATTATAGGAGGGCGTCCAGCACCCACCTGCACGGCAGGGACGTGCCTGCAGCGAGCCCGGCACCCACCTGCGCGGCACGGACATACCCGTATCAGCCACCCACTCCCCCCAGCCTCACGGGAGGGAGCCCAGCACCCACCTGAGCCCACCTGTTCCCTCCTGCCCTGTAGGTGGGAGCCCGGCACCCCGTCTCCGCTCGGTACCCCCCGAGCCCATCCGCTCCCCCGACCTCCCCGGAGGAACCCGGCACCCACCTGCACGGCGGGGAAGGCGCTCTTGAGCAGGTAGAACATCTTGCGGTTGGAGAGGAGGTCGCCGCTCGTCAGCTGCTCGTCGGCCCCCTCCCGCGTCTTGCCCTTGGCCTTGGCGTTGAGGACGTTCCCCTCGCGGACCCGCCTCACCTCCTCGCCGCCCCGCGTCGCCGCCAGCACGGACACGGCCAGCAGCTCCCGCAGGTCCACGGCGCCACCGGGCGCGCCGGCCGCCGGCTCGCTCAGCACGAAGAAGGCGAAGCGGCCGGCCAGGAAGCCGGAGTAGAGGTGGTAGAGGACGCCGAGCCCCAGCAAGCAGAACACGGCCACGCCGAGCGGCGAGAGGCGGATGCCCATGGGGGCCATGGCTGCGGCGCGGCGGGGCTCTCACCGCCGCCCCATGGCGTTGCCCGACCCGGCTCCGCGGCGGGGCCGGCGCCCAGGCAGCCTCGTCTGTATCCGGGTCAGGCGGGGGCGGGGCTCGCGCCGCGCGTCCCGGGGCACCTCGGGGTGTGGAGGGTGGGGAACAGGGCTCCGCGGACAGGCTGGGGGAGATGGGTCTGCTTAACCTCGAGAAGAGCGGGTGGCCGTATCGCTCTCTACAGCTACCTGGAAGGAGGTTGTGGAGAGAAGGGTACTGGCCTCTTCTCCCAGGTGACGGGGACAGGACAAGAGGGAATGGCCTCAAGCTCTGCCAGGGGAGGTTCAGGCTGGACATCAGGAAAAAAAATTCGCAGAAAGGGTCATTGGGCACTGGCAGAGGCTGCCCAGGGAGGTAGTTGAGTCACCATCCCTGGAGTTTAAAAGACAGGTAGACGAGGTGCTCAGGAACATGGTTTAGTAGCAGATAGGAATGGTTGGATTCGATCCAAGAGCACTTTTCCAACTTGGTGATTCCATGATAGTGTACACCCTCTGCTTCTTCTGAAATGTGTGAGTAAGGTTTTTTGGGTTTTTTTTTTTTTGGCGTAGTCTCCCTGGGCAGCGTGGCTGCCTGCTGCCCCTCTGGAGGAGTGTTCTTTCTGCTGCGGGCATAGATCGTCCCCAGATTCCCAAAGTTTTGCCATTAATGGTTCTGAGCATCATCAGTGCTGAGCATCACATGCTTTTTGATGTATTGGCTGGAATGGTTGGGTTGGAAGGGACCATAAAGATCATCTACGTCAGTCAGCAGGGACGCCTCCCACTAGACCAGCTGCGCAAGGTCCCATGCAACTTGGCCTTGAACACCTCCAGGGATGGGGCAGCCACAGCTTCCCTAGGCAACCTGTGCTAGTGCCTCACTGCTCTCAAATGATTATGTCTAGACTAAATCTGCCCCTCTCCAGTTTATACCCATTGGCCCAGTTCTATTTCTACAATCTTTTGTAAACAACCCCTCCACAGCTTTCTTGTAGCCCCATTCAGGTACTGCAAGATCCCTCTGAGATCTCGGAGCCTTCTCCAGGCTGAACAACCCCACCTCTCTCAGCCTGTCCTCATAGGGGAGGTGCTCCAGCCCTCTGATCATCTTTGTAGCCCTCCTCTGGACCCATTCCAACAGCTCCACATCCTTCTTATGTTGAGGATTCCAGAACTGGACACAGTACTCCAGATGAGGAAGTCTCACAAGAGAGGAAGAGAGGCAGAATCCCCTCCCTCATCCTGCTGGCCACGCTTCTTTTGATGCAGTCCAGGATATGGTTGGCCTTCTGGGCTGCGAGCACACACTGCCGGCTCATCAATCAGCATCCCCAAGTCCTTCTCTGCAGGGCCACTCTCAATCACGTCATTCCCCATCCTGTATTGAAATCAGGGATTACCCTGACTCAGGTGTAGGACCTTGCACTTGGCCTTGTTGAACCTCATGAATTTCATGCAGGCCCACTTCTCCAACTTGAGGACTCCAAGCCTTTTTGTGCTACAGGAAGGGAGCTTGTAGTGAAGAATTCCTTTCATTCACTAAAATGAAGCTAATCCAGCTGTCTCCTCAGCCAAGTGATGTGCTAAAGACCTACTGTATTACTTTTCTTGCACCTCAGTTGGTTTAGGGGAGTGTGAAACTTGCTTATTTATTGTGAGGATGTGTAGTGATTAAGGCTCGGACCCTGTTGATGAGGCAACAATTTGAGATCACCTTTATTGAGTGGATGCAAACCTTATATAGTGTTTCTGTATCCAGTCAGCAGCTACCCCAGTGAATTTCCATCTGTGGGAATCCTGCAGTTACAGTGATAGAGTGCAACCCACTATTTACCACAGATGTGCCCTTTATCTTCATGTTTTCCATCTAATACATTATTTTCGATATTAACTCACAGGTCTTAGTAAAGATTCCAAGATCTCAACAAGCTGGCAAGCATGAGAATACCGGCTGTTTGCTCTGAGCTTGCTGCTGATATCATGGGTATGCCAAGGCATCAGCCACTTGTCCCAGCATACATGCCCCAGTGGAATCCATGGGGCCCCATGCCCACAAGGACGGACATCTAGAGTGGAAACAGGAAAGGCCTGATCCCTTACTCTTTGTTTCTAATTCTCTCTAGTAGTTTGGGGTAAGTTATATTAGGAATAAAAAAAATAATTCAGCATCATTTGATTTAATTACATGTTCTTTTACTCAAGCAGTATTCTTGTCTGTCGTAGTGATAGGACTATGGGTAATGGGTATAAACTGGAGAGGGGCAGATTTAAACTAGACATAAGCAGGAATTTCTGCACTGTCAGAGTGGTGAGGCACTGGCACAAGTTGCCTAGGGAAGCTGTGGCTGCCCCATACCTGAAGGTATTCAAGGCCAGGCTGGATGTGACCTTGGGCAGCCTGATCTAGTGGGAGATGTCCCTGCCTGTGGCAGGGAGTTTGGAGCTAAGTGATCTTTAGGGTTCCTTCCTAACTATTCTATTGTTCTGTGATCCTGTTGATATACAGGTTATACAAATAGACCTTGGTAGTGACTCTGGGGAAAAATAGTTGCTAGGGATCATACAATACAACTATTTATCTGGGACCTTGTGGTTTATTTTTTTTAAAAGTAGTAAATTTATGTAATTATGAATGTCAAAATTAGGAAAGACCAAAAGCAAGACTGGCCTTGCAAACTGTAGTTGCCATATCATCTCCTCTGCATTTCCATTCTAATGGCATTTTTGACTACACAGTTACATACCAAAGGTCCTGCAGGATCACACTCTCCAACATGTAAATACAGTACAGGGACACTAAAGGAAAGAAAGGACTGCAGGAAGAGAAAACATTGTATTTGAAATGTGATTGAAAAGACCTGAATTTTATTCTAGCTATGCTGGGATTTAACTTCATATGTTATTAGGCAACAACTAGAATGCCCATGCTTTCCAGCTTCCCATTCTCTTTAAAGTACAAGTTTTTTCCTATGCAGTTGCTTCTCTGGCAGAAAGAGGTCTTGAAAGGATACACTGATCACTTGCTTTAAGAATAATTTCACAATTTAGAATTTCATGTAGTAATAAGTAATAGTAAAAAGCTATGCAGCAACATGGGGTTGGTGTCAGATAGAGAGTGCACTTGTGTCTGTAATGAGCAATGAACATAAGACTAACAAGCAGGTATGCTTGTAATGTGTCCCTGTTTAAAAAACGTTGGGCAAATTAGTCAAAAGCTGTGCTGCATGATGCTATCACTACCCGTTTATATGTGTTCACTTAACAAGAATTTTAGACTACTGTTTAAACCCAGGAGAAGAAAGGAGACCTGCAAGTTTCTGAACTGGTTTCTTACTTAATGGAAAGAAAGTGAAATACTAGGGTTTTTATCCCACTGAAGTTTGCAAAGACCTTACAGAGGCGTAGGAAAATGATGCATTTATTACTTGCTGCTAACCTTTCCATGCCTGCAGTAAATATGAACAGTAATGTAAACTGTGAAGAGGACAGTGCACAGAGGGTTCTTTATGTCATTGATACTGTACGTACCATCTGTGCCAAGTTTCAGAATAAACAGCCTTTATTACTAAATGCAGTCACAGAACCAATAGACAATATGCTGACATTCTTTTTAACTGTAATAATCCTATTCTGTAATTACTGTTATAATATTTTTAAGGCCTTAGTCTGGCATCTCCCATGTTGTTTTCCTAAGATTCCTAGAATGAGTTCCTCGTGTTTATCCAGGGTGCTGTTGACTTTCTCTGGGCTGTGGAACACCACATTTGCAAATGTTCCTGGCAGATGGCATAGAGGGAGTTTAGGCAAAATTTTCTTTATGGTTTTAGCCTGTAGATGGGCTCCAGAGACCATAATGAAGGCACAAAATGTAAATAAAATTGAAAAAGAAAAATTGTCTCTGCTCATTCTTAGCGAAAGGGTGAGGTAAAAATTTATTACAAATGTTCCTTTTGAAAATATAAAATTATTCTTTTGGACACTTTCATTAATTGTGGGCCAAATAGTTTGATATAGTTGCAAAGTAAATAGTTTTGCCTGAATCAAACAAAGTTTTTAAACATATTTATGTTTTTGTCAGGAGAATTGCATCCATCTCTAATACTGATGTGTTCCTTAACTGAGTGAAAAAGTAGTGCTTCTACCTGGATGGAAGCTGAGGATGCAAATCTGATGTAACATACTTCCCTGCTGGATCTGTGTCAGCTGCTGTCTTAGGAGGCAACTTCTTATAAAGGCAGCCTTGACCTTGAGGACTCAAATAACAGATGGATGTGCTAGAAGTAATGTCTCCCTTTAGCTTCCCACAGAAATAGTTGCTGTACTGAGCTTCTCAAATGGATTGCAATGTCTTAGGATTGAAATACGTTGCTTCTGTTAGATTTATCTAGAGGAGGCTGTTCATGACAGAGAGGCAATGTGATATTGCAGTCTGACTCTCCCCGAACACCCAAGAGCAATGCTTGTGCTGTTCACCAAAATATTCATGAGACAGAGGGTGATGACTTTGGCAGAAGGGTATTATCTTGTGGGAAGCTGACAAATGACGGGGGCACTTGCTGGTAGGGAAGAAGCATTAAAAGAAGTGTCCTCAGCAACAGGTGGGAATCCCCAGGAAGCACAGTGAGGAAGGTTATGTGGGTACTGGTAGCCTCTGACTGTTTCCAGGGAAGTCAGGGCTGGCGAGGGGAGAGCCATGGTCATACACAAAGCCCCTGTTTGTGCTATGGACATGTGGGGAGCATGCCAGAGCACAGGGAATCTGGTGTCTCTGACTTGTGAAATCTGTGGCAAGAAAGTATTAACTAGTGAACTCCCATCCTTGTCCAGACTAGCGTATTTTTTTTCAGCAGTAATATACGGTGTTGTGTATCACCATAGCTGCTTTGCCAATGTCAGTTCTCACTCATGGAAAAGCAAGCAATACCCACATCTTCCATAGCTCCAGCCATGTGAGCAGGAAGGCAGGGTCTGTTGGCAGGAACAGAAGTGCTGAGTTGCTGGTTGTTTCACTGTGACTCGTGCCTAACCCTGGTGGTTTACAATCCCACAAGCTTCCTCCCTAAACATTAGGGTTTTGTGCTGGCAGCTGCAGTCTGTGGAAGAGATGAGGAGTCCTCAGGGTCAGACATGAGTTTGATCTGCAGCACATGAAAAAGATCTGCCACGCCTGTGCTTCTGAGGGCCTAAGAAAGAGCAGATGGCTTATGCAAGGGACCAAAGTACCCATGTAGAACCTGCTGTGCAAGAGCCAGCACTTGCTGCAGCCTCTTCGCGTGTCTGTCAGTACTGGAAAGGTGGTCCATGAAGGAGGCTTGTTCTTACTATTGAGTCTTTTGTAGTGTGGGATAGCTTTCCCTTGCATAGAGCATTTTTGGTGCAGTGTGTGTACATGGGGAGCTGTGAACAGTCGTTCTTAGGTTTGTGCAATCAAGTTTTTTTTTCTTTTTTTTCCCTCCTTTCTTTTGTCTTTCTGTTTCCTGTTCTTGCCTAGTAATTTTGCTTGCAACATCACCTCACCCAGTCTTGTTTGCAGCGGCAGTCCCAGTAATAGCTACCTCTTTTTTATATCCTGGCTGGATCTGCAGGGCTGAGAGTCTTGAGAGGTTTGTGCAGAAACATATTGAACTCAATATTTTTAAAGGGCTTTATTTAAATGAATATATGAAATAAAAGCAGCATACTACAAAATGTGTCAAGGATGAAGGTGGACTAAACAGGGCAAAGAAGATGAACGAATGACACTCTAAAACCAGAATCCCAAATAGCAGTGGTCTAATGTTTCTGCCATGCTTTTTACTACCCACGCAACCAGAGCATGAAGTGACTGCTCAGGCATTTGTGTGGGAGAGGCATGTAAAGCTCCTGCTGTAGAGGCTGCATGTGTAGTGTAGATGACAACAGTGAAGTAGTAAGAAATTTACAGGAGGACTCCCTGGCTGCTGCAGAGCCTTGATTAGATGATTTCTGGTGTACCAAGCTGCATCCAGGGAACACTGCTTATGGCAAGTCTGGCTCTGTACTAGGGCTTGGTTCTGGCTTAGTGGCAATGCCAAGATTATTAAATGCAATACCTGTCATTCAGGAAAAGGTGTAAGGAAAGCATAAGAGCCAGAGCCAAAAGAGGGCATCCAAGGTGAAAGACGGATGCAAAGTGGCCTGCAGAGTGTGATAGAGGGAGAGCTAATGATGGTGAGGCTCCAGAAAGACAGAACATGGCCTGAGCCTGTATTTGTGGAAGAGAAGCCACAGCCAGGTGCCATGAGCTCAGGAGTCAAGGAGCATGAAGGAAAAGAGAAGAGGCCTGAAAGGAGCTGTGGGTGGCCTGGGGAATTGTGACATAGGCAGTTCATGCTTGATGTTATACAAAACTGGTCTGCCGAAATATTTGGACTGAATTTTAATGGACATAATGTTTATAAATCAGATCAGCACTCATCTGACAGTAGAAGTTTTAATGTGCTTGTTCAAGTTTTTATGCCATCTTAGAGGTACAGTCAAATCTCATTTAGGATAATGAGAAAGGGTAGAATTTTAGTGCATTGTTGAGTCACAAGAGTCACAGATTTGTTAACAGGCCAGTTAGTTAGGTATAAAAGTGAACAGCTATTCTGAAAAAAAAAAAAAAATTATCTGTCTCCAAGGGAACGAAGAAGTCTTTAAGATGTCAAGTGTAGAAATATCTTCTGAATAAGTAAGAAATTAAGAAGTTTAGGAGGAAAAAGACTGAGTTTGTATGGAAGCCTTAGAGGATTAGAAGAGTGAACTTATCTTTAAAAGCTTATGTGATACATAAAAAGAGGCTCTGTAGATACAGCCTAAGCTGTATGGTATGCAGAAAACTGCAACCACAGGAAATATGAGGAGGGAGATTTTTTTTTTAATATATAATTGATCTTGGTGAAAAAAGCTTAAGCTCTTGTAACTCTGTCAGTTTTGGATGCTTTACAAAGAAATCCTTTTGTTTGGATTGTAAATAGCTTGAGAGTTAAATATGCTTTCACTGGTAACTGAACTCCAAGACTATGGAGAATCTCAACCACAGTGTGTTGGCATTTCAGCTGAGGAAATACCCAGCCCTCCAGCACAGAAGTGCATCGAAGCTGTACAGAGCAGTCTGAGGAAGTGTTACAAAAATCAGGAAAAGCAGAAAAAACTACTGGTGACAGTAAGGAAACTGCTGTGACAACTATAAAATAGTGGTGAAGACACTGAATTGCAGTAATATAAGGGAGTTTGTGGCAATTGTCAAGCACAATGTGTACTTCAATCAAATAATTTACTTAGCTTAGTGTGGAGTAAAGTTTAGGGGCTCAAGATAAACAGATTATATCAATTGACCTGGTAGTAATTTCTGGTCTTAAATGAAAATCTTCAAGTCTGTGAAGTAGGTAAAAATGTTATCAAATTAGAACAGCATTTACATATCAGTTGTCAATATCCATTAGAGTAAGATACCCATTCAGTTTATAAAGGAATAAGTCATATTTCACAGTTTGTGGAGAGTCTGTTTTAAAAATCTATTACATATCACCTGAGAGGTTTAATGGCTGGTGGATTTTAATAGAATATTCCAGAAAGGGTTGTGGTGGTAAACTCCCCTCAGATAGGCAGAACTTCATTTTAACATGAGGGTGGTTTGCAGAGGCACCTCTCAGAGTTGTCAAATTTATTCACAAATTTCCTGTCCACGCCAAACAACATAGCATATTGTCTTGCTTCCAGCACTGCATAATGCTTCAGAAATAACACTGAATATTATCAATTGCTCAGTAGTTTGTTGGCCATCACAACTGAAGAAGGTTTTTGCTCCTCAAATTCCACCCACAACTGCTCATTTCAGGCCCCACACTCTTCTTGCTCGAGTTGTACCATTACAGCTATTCATAGAATCATAGAATCACCAGGTTGGAAGAGACTCACTGGATCATTGAGTCCAAACATTCCCACCAATCTCTAAACCATGCCCCTCAGTACCTCATCCA